>JAJEJO010052839.1:0-53940 GCA_020662805.1 Glaucomys volans | reverse complement strand
GCTCTCCCTGCCGCCGGGCTCGCCCTGCCCCGCCAGCGCCCGCCACGCTTTAAAAGGGTCGCGGGGCCGGGCGGGACGCGCGCCCGCCTCCTGCCCTGCCTCCTGCGGCGGAGGCGGGGAGGGGGCGGCGGGAGGGGCTGGCGGGGACCCGGGAGCTCGGGTGGCCCGGGACCGGGTCGGGACCCGCAGCCCTCCTCTAGCGCCCCGCCTCGGACTGGGTCAGGGCTGGCCAGGTGCAATGAGCCCCCAACGCGGCACCTTAAAATAATTGCTCTTTATTCACATGATTAGTCTGCATCAGTACAGTTTTTATACAGTTCTTTTAGAGTCAAAATACGTAGAAATCGAATCTGATTTTATCATCTTTTTAGTGTGGACTAATAAACTTTTTAAAAGATTCATTCTCATTCTGCCTCTGAGTATGTTTTGTTGGATTGGGTTTTTTTTGTTTTGTTTTGTTTTGTTTTTTTGCGGTGCTGGGGATTGAACCCAGGGCCTTATGCTTGCAAGGCAGGCACTCCACCAGCGGAGCTATATCCCCAGCCCTGATTATGTTTTAATGATGATCTTCAGAAAGCCTTGATAAGAGACTCTGAATACTCTACACCTGAGAAAAAAATTCTGGAGCGAATTTGGAACAACTTATGCGAGTCAAGGAGTGATTTGGAGGAGACCCAAACTCAACAACATACTCCCTAAACTGTCTTTATTATGCCTAATGTAGTAAGAGGAAACAATAGTGCTTATTTCTAAAAACATGAATATTATATTTTATATTCTTGTATCATGCAATTTACACATACACGTATATTCGTATCATACCTATTATATGACCTCCATCGTACCTATTATATGTTTACATTAGATTCATAAGCAAATTTGTTTTAAAGTGGAGGACTATGTTCTGCAAACAACTTATTAATTTGGATTTCTGCATGTTGCAACTTTGAACCCCACTCACATTCATGTGTGACTTGGAGGAAAGAAAGGTCCTGGGAAAATCTGGAAAAAGGAGAGAAAGGATACAGAAATGGGAGCAAAAATTCAACGACTGGCCTCACCTCCCCAGGACCCCAGTCTTCTTCCTGGGAGCCCCATACCTGCAGTTAGGATGATTCCATTTGTGAATGGGTGTTGTGGACACAGGTTTTGAGAAGCAAGACTTGGGGTAAAAATGCTCGAGTAGGAGGGGCTGGAGGGACTCAGGAAGAAAAGGGCATAGGAGAAACCAGAGGGAGAGCTTTGGGTGTCCTCAGACAAGGAAAGGGCCAAGACTCTAGGCACCACTATGGAGCTCTTAAGGGACATGCTAGTCACTGGTCAGTGACTCAGTCAACCAAATCCTTATTCTTGCCCATGTGTGATGGACCCCAAAGCAGAAGGAAGTAAAAGTAAACTCCTCAAAGACAGTGAATCCCTAGAAGTTTTGTAGGCAAAATTTAGTCAAGGGGAACCCAGGGGGCAGCATTACCAAGGTGTATGACTCCCCTGCTGTGACCTGCCATGGTAGACTGTCACACAACAGGCAAATGGTATTCAAGGATAACGCCAGAGACTACTTTTCTGGAGTGTTGATCTGTCTCTCACTGAATATTTAAATTATAAAATTTCATCGTGTTATTATATTGGTCACCTAGGGCTGCCATAACTAAATACCACACATTGTGTGACTAAAACAGCAGATGTTTATTTCTTCCTGTTTTGGAAGCTAAAAGTTCAAGATCAAGAAGCCAAGGCTGGTGCCCAAGAGGCCTCTCTTTCTGGCATGTAGATGGCCATCTTCTTGCAGGTTCTTACAGCAAGAAGTAGCCCTTCTTCTATGTGCTATGCGGAGACAGGTCTCCAGGTCTCCCATCTCTTCCTCTTCTGATAAGGTCACCAGTCCAATGGATTAGGGTTCCACCTTTATGAATTCATTTAACTTCTGTTATCTCCCTAAAGGTCTTACTTCCAAATATATTCAGGTGGAGTGAGGGTTAGAACTTTCACACGTGAACTGGGAAGCAGGGGGCACAATTCAGCCTGTAATAGTTGTTCAGCAGCTGTTCTGCGGTCCGCTAGAGAAAGAAAGGGGATGTGAAGTGATTTGTTATGCTGGAGAGCAGACCTAGAGTAAGCATTGCAAAATCATCATATTAACAATGTTTACTCATTGCTTGCTATGAGCCAAGGACAGTTGCAAGGACTTTACATATGTTACCTTAATTAAGTCTCCAAACAATTCCAAAGTAAATACTACTATCATGTTCATTTTGCAGAAAAGGAAACAGGCACAGAGAGTTTAAATGATTACCCAAGATCACAAAGCTAGAAAGTGAACCAGGATTCAAATCCCAGCCATCAGACTCAAGAGTCTCAAGAACTTAACTCCAACATGAGAATAGGGGGAAAGATAGGAAATGTCTATCTACAAGCTGGCCCTTTGTTTAGGATGCTTATAAATTATGTGATTAGTAAGAAGTTTGGCATATTCCCTAGGGGTAGCTGGACAAATGAGTGACCTAATATTAATGTTAGATTATCCAGGAGCCCTGCTCTACTTCAGTCCTACATTATAAGAGAGACAGGACAGAAAAAAAAAAGAAAGAAAGAAAGAAAAAGTTCTTTTTAATTGCAACTTCAAGGGCCTCAGAGGTCTGGGAAAGATTTGTCTACTTCTACTGACCTTACACCTCAACTTCTCTTTCCATTCAGACAAGCAAATAAATAAAGAGCAGTGCATGTGCTGTATGCTGTGTTCCCTCTTCTTGCATAAACTTAACAAAATCAAAACTCTTCCAGTACCATCCAGGATGTATTTTCCAGAAGCCCTTTCCCGAGATTGTCCTTCTTGTGGATTCTAAGACATCAGTCATGTCTTCCTTCTCTGTAAGAGCAGGCAGAGGGCCTCACTGACTGGGGTTCTTTTCCTGGAGGAGCCATTGATGTGTCCCTGGTGAGCAGTTCCTCTTCCAAGACGAAGACATTCAAATAAGCAGAGCTCAAGGTAGCCAGAATGGGAAACAAAAATTCCATGAATGAATTATTGGACATAGTCATGAATCAAGTCACTTCCGCCCCTTGATTCCAAGACTCATCTATTCTGGTTATGAGATACATACTATCATACATTTTTCTCTGTTTCAAAGAATATACAGTATCCTTTAAAACAGACCCCATGATTTCAGGGTGTTGACTACCAAGTGACACTATAACCAAGTCTTTCCTAAGCCATTACACCTTTCAAAACTTTGCCAATTGCTTGCATGTGATGTAGCATGTGGTGTAAGACCAGTTCATTCTGGGCCATGAGCCCTCTGTTTGTACTTCATTGCCTTGAAAGAAGCGATGCTATGGGAATTATTAATCAGAAGTGATGCCATGGGAATTCCACGATGGTGGATAATGTGTTCAGTGACTCTACTGATGGCACTACTACTAGAAGCATTATGGGTAGAGAAGCAAACCTAGACTCAGAAAGTGTCTATTCCAGTTAGCAAAAATCTCTACCTCTTCCAAGATAAAAGTGGTTTGATATATCAACCTAATACCTGGTGGCTTGCTGGTTTCTCAGGTGAATGGGACCATATTAGGAAGTCAATATTGATTTCTTGCTGACACTTGGTAGGCCCTCAGCCATACTGTTAGCCAGGCCAGCCATGGTAAGGGGAAGCCCATGTGATTGCCAAGCCTGTCTCCTCCCCCCATGCCCATTCTGCTCCTGGGTTCACTGAACACGTACTAGGGACTGACTGGCACCCATAGGTGCATGGTTCTCCCACCCATATACTAAGAACCTCCTCTTCACTGAATGCTCTTTGGTCATCATTCACATGAGACCCAAATGTCTTCACAATCAGTGACCATTCTGAGAGGTCCATTTGTATCCCTCTTCCCCACATGTCCTTGTCACCAATTTTCTCATGGTCCTTACACTCCTTGATTCCAAGACTCATTTATTCTGGGGATGAGATGGGTAATCAAATGTACCCATCAGAATTCTACCCATGGAGAATTTTCCGTCACCAGTGTCCTTCAGGATCATCCCTGAGAGGGACCCAGCAGGACCGTATATAATACAGAATGAACAATAAAGTAGACTTGAGCTATTTCTTAGCCAGTTGGTCTTCTATGGTTTGAATTTAGTTTGTACCCCAAGGATACATGTGCTGATCCCCAATGGTTCCCTAGTATTAAGAGGTGGTGGAAGCTTTAAGAGCTGGGGCCTTGTGGGAAGTAACTAGGTCATGGAAGATACCACTCTTTGGAAGGGATGTATGCTCGTCTGTATATGGACTGAGTTAGTTTTTGTGAGAATGAGTTATACTAAAAGAGCCAGACTGTCTCCCCTCTCTTGGTCTCTGACCTCAACCTTACCATGTGATTTTTCACCTTTCCCACACTCCTTCCCTAATGCCCTCTGTTATTAGATCCTCACCAGGGACTAAACTGATAGGGCTGCCCACTCTCTCACTTTTAACCTCCAAAAGTGTAAACTAATTTATCCTCCTCTTTTCTCTGTAAAATTCTTAGCCTCTGATGTTATGTTGTAGCAACAGAAAAGGATTTAATCCATTGTCAAAAGGGACATCTCCAAGAGTCCATCAACCAAAGGAGGGAGAAGGGGCAATGTATCTTCAGAATCAAACAATACAGGCCACTTGCATGGGAAACTAACTTGTACCTTCTGGACCTACCCAAGCCCACCCCCTAATATACCATTTCTGTTTGATGATGGACTGCTGTTACACTCACAGAGCCTCCTTGTTGGGTAGGTCAGGTAAAATCTAGTTCATGATGAGAAGTTCAGTTCACATGTTCATCCAACCTACTATGGTTAGGCATTCAATCTCTACCAGGGCTGATGTCAAGAGAGAAGCTGTTTTTCCAAGGGAAAACAGTCATATCAATAACAATGCATAGATTTGTCGGGTTCATCCAGGAATGGTAATGTCTGCTTGTACTCTCAGTCACTTGGGAGACTGAGGCAGGAGGGTTGCAGGCTCAAGACCAGTCTGGGCAACTAAGTGAGACCCTGTCTCACAATAAAAATTGAAAAGGGCTAACCTGTCTATGCCTTGGGATAAACGTGGGGCTTGGGTGTAGCTCAGTGGAAAAACAGCATATTGAGGACCTGGGTTTAATCCTTGACATTGATGTTTATATCTGGTTGTTGCTTGCAGAAGATCCATACAGTATTTCTATTTTGCATAGACACTTTGAGTGTCACCAGATTTGATGAATAATAATAATCCAGTGTTGCAGTATCTTATGCGCAGATCCGTCTGTTGCTCATTTCTACTTGAAACTAGCTTTACAGGTGATTTTATTGATGGGTCCAAGTAGAACATTCAGATGTGATATATGTTGCCCCACAAGACAAAAAGGCTGACCCCAAATTTTTCCTCTTTTTCCATTGTAGGTGGTCCCAGGAGCAACCACTTTACTTTCACCTTGGAGAAGTGACAACTGAACTCTGAAAAGCTTCATTGATGTGGCAGGCCCTTGAGTTTCTATGGGGTTTATCTCCCTTCCATCTTCTATTCCACACATGTCTTACTAAGGCCTCTAAAATACCTGATACTTGATGAACTTCATGTCCATTCACCATAATGTCATCAATGTGGGTGCCCCATGTATGTTTTGTGAAGTATCAAGGTAATCAAGATCTCTGCAGAATAAGTGTGGCAGAGAGCAGGAACCTGGTGCAAGGATATGAAGTATATTGCTAACCCTGACAAGTAGGAGCAAACTGTTTCTAGTAGTCTTTACCCATCAGTATGAGGGAAAGTTCAGTAGGTAACTGCAAAGCATGTGCAAAGGGACACATTTATTTTCTCCAGGAAAGACACTTCATCTGGGAAAGTATGTGAAATTTTAGTCTCCATCTTGTCACGGTTTCAGTAAATCTTATTTGTTCTTTAAGATGCATGTGATTCCTGGCATGGGCCAACTTTGGAAATCCAAGGAGATTGATGAGGACATGTGACATCACCACCTGCATTTCTTTCATATCTTTGAAATCAGCATTAATTTTTGCTGTCCTCCCAGAGGTAAAGAATTGCTTATGATTTACTCTCTTGGTAGGAATGAAAGTTGTAGGGGTTTCCACTTAGCCCTTTCTACAGTAATGACCACCACAAATGTCAGGATTTGTTAGTTGTCAATTGTGTCTATTCCAATTACTCCTTCATAAGCTGGGGAAATAATCACCAGGTGAATTTCTGGACCAACTTACTCCAACGTGGTTCTGATTTGTACTAACTACATGTTTCATCTGAATATGATAAAATCTTACTTTGACTTTTGGGCCGCAGTGGTACTTGGGTCCTTCTGGGATTAGTGTCAATTCAGAGCCAGTATCTAATAATCCTCAAAGGGCCTCCTGGGCACTCCTTTTCACAACACATAGGACTTTTAGTAAATCAACCCAGGACCCTTTGGAGAAGTCGTGAAGGAAGTTTCATGATGTGTACTTTGGTGATGGTGTAAGTCCTTCCTCAAGGATACCTGACTTACCCTTTTGTCTAAATGGCTTTGTGTCTGTGAATTTCACTTACGTCTGGAAACCCAATAAGAGACTCTAACTTTCCTTTGTGGCAACTTGGATCAGGTTTTCAGCTACCAGACTTAGTTTTTCCTATAATATACAGATCCAGCATTCCTCTAGGAATGTCCATGTATTTAGTTTAGAGGACATCATGACCACTGGCAGCGATGTCTGCCAGTCAAACCATTCTGAATACTCGCATGACCCTCCCACTCTTTATGGTAGACTTCACTCCTTCAGCAATTAAGTACTGCCACTTGGCCCCTCCTACTTCAGAATCTCACTGCTTCCTTTGAAATCAGGGAACCCACTTCGGTGGTGGCATCTTCTACAGTCATACCTTGTCTAGAAAGAGATCCACCACAGAGGTCTTCAAGGTTCTCCCCTCTCTAATATATTTTTCATTGTCTTCATAAAGGGAATATCTCTGGGTCTCTGGAACCTGGGCTGAGCTCTGACATTAATAATCATTCTAGTTGACTTTAATTACGGCCACACTTGCCTTGTGAGAGACATTTCTACAATAATGGAGCTGAACCTTCTAAAGATAGGTCTAAGGATCAGGGTGAAGTGGTGCAGCCTTGTAATCCCAGCTACACAGGAGCCTTAAACTGGAAGAGATGAGTTCAAGGCCAACCTGGGAAATAGAGACCATGTCTCAGAAAAAAAAAAAAAAATAGATCTGATACTGTCAATATGTCATTTCCTCCTGATGTAGTTTTTAAAACTCCATGTCAAAAGGTCGTGGAATTTTCTTGAGTTTGATTTTAAAATTAGTCTAAGTTAGTTGTGGAAAATAATGAGTAATTTCTTCCTTTTCCTTCTCCTCTTCATTTCCTTTCCTAAAAACCTTAGTCTGAAAAGTCTTTAGTTGGGACCAGGCAAATGAGGTCTCCAAATTGGGGCAAGAGGAGGGATGGAGGGTCCAGACAAGAAAAGGGGAGCCTGTGCATAGGACTGCCCACCGCAGGAATGAGCCCCATGGGGTGAGGAGGTCATCAATGCAGAGGAGCGAGCCAGCACCAGATGGTAGAGCCCAAACAGGGTTAGGAGGGAGTGACTGCATAAGAGTAGCTTATCATGAGGGTTTCAAGTCCAGAAGGTGAGAAGGATAACCAAGTGGATGGCAGCTCTGCATTGATTCGGTCAGTGTCTAAGTAGGGTAAAGAGGGGCCTCCCAGGGTGCAGTCTAACATAAGTACCAGAAGGCAGCAGGGGTGAAGAAGCCATCCACATGGGATATCAGTGCATGAACAAGTGGGAAGGGCTTCCACATGGAAGGGGATACTCCAGTGCCAAGTGTCAGAGCATGGCTGGGGTGAGATGGCTGTCCAACAGAAGGACAGCCAGACCAGGGAGCTGACAGCCAAGCAGAGTAAAGAGAATGCTAACGTCAGGGTAGACACTAGCAGAACAGTGACTGTCAGAGCCAATATGATGTGGAGGCATCTGCAGGAGCTGTGGGTTGGTGGCAGGGATGGGAGAATGGGCACATACAAGAAGCCGTCCAGTAAATATATTAAGGATAACCCCAGTGTTCCCACTATTTAAGAAGGGATTTATATGTAGGGACCTGTAGAGAATTTGACTTTGTGGGACTGAAATATGAATTCATGGTTTTTAATATTAATAATAGACATAGAAATAAATATAGCTGTGGGTAAACTTGTGTATAGATTTACATCATTGTCCCAAAAAGCTTTAGTGCAATTTCAAGGTTTAATATATTCAGGAATGTATGCTTCAAAAATATGTATATATATGTAGCAAGAGATTCTTGATAAAAATTCTCAGAAAACCAGCGATAGAATGGAATTTCTTCAGCCTGAGAAAGAGTGTCTCTGAATAGTCTATTGAGAATATTACACTAAATATAAAAGACTAAGAGTTTTTCCTTAAAATGAGAAAAAACAAGGATGCCCACTCTTATCACTTCTGTGCAACATAGTCCTAAAGATCCTAGCCAGAGCAATAAGTCAATAAAAAGAAAGAAAAGCATGCAGATTGAAATGGAAGATGTAAAACTCTATTTGCAGATGATGAGATCATCTATCTAGAAAAAGTCAAATGAATCTACAAAAAAATGCTACTAGAAATAATAAGCAAGTTTAGTAAAGTACAGAATATAAGATTAATATACAAAAAGTCAGTTGCATTCTATACACTAACAAAAAACATTGGAAATCAGCTTGTTGGTAAAAAAATAAATAAATACCACTACAATGGCATCAAAATATATTAAAGTCAGGAACACCTCTGGTAAAAAAATCTGAAAGATACATACATTGGAAACTGTAAAATATTACTGAAATTAAATTAAAGAGGACTTTGAAAAATACATATATATACATTTATAGATATACATATATACACATATGCATATACATTTTTTCATAGGTAAAGAGACACAATATTGTTAAGGTGTCAGTTCTTACCACATTGATGTAATCTCAAAGAAAACTGCAGTGGACATTTGGTAGAAATTGACATGCATATCCAAAATTTTATAAAGAATACAAAGAACTTAGAATATCCAAAACGACTTAGAAAACAGAGAACAGAATTAGAAGGCTAAACTATCTGATTTCAAGACATATAATTATATTTGGTACAAACACAAACATTTATGTCAACAGGACAAGGAAGCCTAGAAATGACCCTTATGGGTAAAGAACTGGTTTTTTATAAAACTGCAGAGGCAATTCATTGGAAAAGGACAGTCACTTAAACAAATGGCACAAAGACTACAAAATTTCTAGGAGAAAACCTCCACTAACTTGAGTTAGATAAAAATTGGACTTCATAAAAAAGTAAAACTTCTGCTCCTTCAAAGGACACAAGAAAATGCAATGACAGGCCATAGACTGAAAGAAAATACTTGCAAATGTTAGGCATAGTGGTACACACTCAGGAGGTTTAGGCAGGAGGATGGCAAGTTCAAGTCCAGTCTAGGTAACTTAGTGAGACCCCATCTCAAAATAAAAAATGAGAAGGGATTTTAGTGATAGAGAACTGCTCAGTTCAACCAATAGTACCACAACAAAAATAAAGAAAAAAGAAAATATTTGTGATGCATATATGTGATAAAGAAGGCATGCCCGGAATATATAAAGAAATCTTGAGCCCTAAGATACCATCTCACCCCAATTAGAATGTCTGTTATCAAGAATATAAGCAACAATATGTGTTGGTGAGGATGTGGGGAAAAAGGCACACTCATACATTGCTGGTGGGGTTGCAAATTGGTACAGCCACTCTGGAAAGCACTATGGAGATTCATTAGAAAACTCAGAATGGAACCACCATTTGACCCAGCTATCCCACTCCTTGGCCTATACCCAAAGGACTTAAAATTTGCATACTACAGTGATGTAGCCACATCAATGTTTATAGCAGCCCAATTCACTATAGCTAGATTGTGGAACCAACCTAAATGCCCTTCAATAGATGAATGGATAAAGAAACTGTGGTATATATACATAATGGAATATTATTCAGTCATAAAGAATAATAAAATTATGACATTTGCAGGTAAATGGATGGAGTTTGAGAATATCATGTTAAGTGAAATAAGCCAATCCCAAAAAAACAAAGGCTGAATGATTTCTCTGATAAGCAGTTGATGACACATAACGGGGTGAGGGGAGGTAGGGGAAGAATGGAGAAAGGATGGACTGTATAGAGGAAACTGAGGGGTGGGGAGAGGTTGGGGACGGAAAGATAACAGAATGAGACAAACATCATTACCCTATGTATATGTATGAATACGCAAATTGTATGATTCTACTTTGTGTACAACCAGCAAAACGATAGTTGTACTCCATTTGTATACAATGAACAAAAAAAAATTAAAGGAATTATAGACTTAAAAAAAAGAATTCTTGAAACTCAGTGGCAAGAAAACAATCTACTGGAAATTGGCAAGATTTTAACAGACAATTTACCAGAAAGATGTAAGAATGCCAAATAAGCACATAAATACTCAATGTCATCAGTTATTAGGGAAATGCAAATTTAAATAATCTTGAGGTACCCCTACACACCTATTAGAATGTCAAAAATTAAAGTGACTGACAGCCATACCAAGTATTGCCGAGAACTGGAGGAATTGGCGTTCTCTTTCACTGCTAGTGGGAACATAGTACAACCACTTCGCAAAACAATGTGACAGGTGCATAAAAAACTAAACAGCTGATGGAACCATTCTACTCCTATGTGTTTATCAAGGGAACTAAAGCACATTTCACACAAAAGACTTTGTATATGAATGTCCACAGCAGCTTTATTTGTAATATCCAACAACTGGGAACAGCCCCAAAGTCCATCCACAGATAAATGGATAAATAAACTGTGACATGCAATGAAATACTACTCAGCAATAAAGCGATGAACTATTAATACACATCAGAACACAGATGAATTTCAAAATAATTATGCTAAATAAAGAAGCCATATTCTGTGAGGTACAGTGACACATGCCTGTAATCCATTGCTATGTATACCTATAATTAAAGGCATAGTTATAAACGTACTGCACACCTACAATTCCCAGCTACTTGGGAGGTGAGGCAGGAGAATCCTAAGTTGAAGACCAGCCTGGGAAACTTAAAGAGACCCAGTCTCAAAATAAAATTTTAAAAGGCAGGGAAATGTAACTGGTCATAGAATGTTTGCCTAGGATTCGAGGCCCTGGGTTCAATCCCCAGTACCCTCTCCCAAAACACACAAATTATTTACCAGTGACAGGGCATCATGTAGTAACTTACTCTCATATAGTACAGGAGGAAAAATTTTGGACTTTCAACTTTAAAATAAGTTTAAGTATGTTTCAAAATAAGAAAAAAAGAAATTAATAAATAAATGGAGTATCTAAGAAGTTTTTAAGAAGATTTATAGAATAACTTGCCCATTCAGATGTTAAAATAGTAGACTATACAGCTATAATGCTTTAAACAAAATGGCAATTGGTGCAAATCAACAGTAATATCAGGAGAACAAAATAGACCATAGTTCATAAGAACTTCATATAGTTTGTTAGAAACGGCTCCAATTGCCAACATTCAGGGAGTGGTATATAAATTGTAGCACATTCATGTGTTCAAATGGCATATCACGTTTTAAAAATTATAAATGGCATGCATGTGATATAAGTGAAAGAGGAGTACAAATAACCTGTGGGCCCAGGGTGGGCTTCTGGGAATATCCCATGGCTTGACCTTGGTGATAGTTACATGGTTATTCATTTTTTTCATAACTATACTGTTAGTATTTTCCTGATATAGCTACAATAAAAGAGTTTTAAAGGTCATACAGGACTAGCTTTCTGGACTATAAACCAGCGATTGAGCTGGTTTATATAGATGCAGAACCAAATTCTGAAAGGTGACCTCATTGCTCTCTGGGAGCTGATATATAATAGGCCAGGATGTAGGCCTATTCATGTTCTTGCCTCGGTGCTGCCCTGGGTCCCTCAAATGGTTTGGATCTAGAATATTTTCCTGACAGCTCATGATCCCCAATACAGCAAGGTTCAGAGGTGGGGCTTTTAGGCGATGATTAGGGCTCTGACCTCATCAGTGGATTAATTAGGGGGGCGGGTGTCTTGGGCAGTACCTGTCCTTGGCCTCTTCAAAGCCCCCCATCTGCTCCCTGGCTGCCATAAGCTGAGCAACTTTCATCTGCCACACTCTCTGCTAGAGGCTCTGCCTCACCTCAGGCCCAGAGCAATGGACTTGGCTGACCATGGACCGAGACTTCTGAAACTGTGAGCCAAAATAAACTTTCCTGTTAAGTTTTTCTTATCAGATATATTGGTCACAGTGATGCAAAATTGACTAACAGTCCCCTGGCTTTTGTGATGGAAGAGCTAACAATCATCACAACAGTCACTGTGACTGGGTGTCCATGTCTTGGGAACTTTAGGCATATCATTCCTGAACCCAAACAACAGCCTGGATGGTGTTCTTGCCTCCAATTTACAATGAAGGAAAAGGGATTCAGAGCTGGGGAGGAATGAGGCTGCAATTGCCATCCTGGTTAATTCTCTCATTAAATAGACCAAACTCAGTATCAGCGGCATGGCAGGCACTAAGAAGATTCTAGAGATACAAGACACACAAGATGTTTTGTTCCAATCCCCTGAGAGCTTAACATCCTGAAGAACTCCAAGTTTAGGCCACCATCTATCTCTGTCCACCATTGTTCTTCAATAGAGGAGCAGTTCTGCTATTGTCTAAACATGGTCCAAAGTCAGATAGCAGCAGCAGCAGCCAAGTTCTCTCTCCCACAGTGCCCTGCCCCCAAAGTTAACAGTAGACCAAACAAACGGAACCCCCAGAAGCTATGAGTCAGTTATCCTACTTGAGTTCAGAATTTTCTTTTCTATTTGTCTGCTATTTAAATACTGTTTGTAGGGAATGGACCCAGAAGGCCTAAACAGAGATGAAATCAGAAACAAAAGACACTCTCCCTATTAAATAGATCATATTTCCTAGTCCTGTGGAGACTTTCTTGGGGGTTCCCAGTGTGTAATGTAAATGTGAACTCATTCTTCCTTTGGTATCCTTGGGAGGCAGGAAGCCAATGTTATTTCATAGATAAAGAAGTTGGTGTCCCCAGAGATTGAATGCTTACCCAAGGTCACATAACTATAGGCAGTTGGGGGTGCTGAGAATGGGCTTAAGGTTAGGACTCCCTGCCTGGGGTCCCCTGGCTCCCTAATGGGGCCTCCTTTCTAAGAGATAACTTAGTAGTTAAGCCTCCAAAGAATCTTGTTCTATAAAAGGACTGTTATGGGAACACTGAGACAAAATGCACATTTTCCTTCTCTGCACATTAATATTTGGTGTGTTCTTAGGAGGAGATCTTAGCACATGAGCCATTGTCTATCATGACTCCAAATTCATTCAGTTTAGCTTAAGTGAGTGATCCTTGTAGGACTGAGTCCATGAAAATTCTGTCCTCTCTGGAGAGGATAAGAAAAAAGAATTGAACCCTTGACAGACATCATAATCTTTGCATTTTAAGTATCTACATTTCTGAAAAAGAAGGAGCTAGGTTTGGAGGTAACAGGCACCCACATAAATGCATTGCTCCTTGTTAGCTGCTGTAAGCACTTCAGCCAAGCAACATGCTTGCCCCACACTCTAGGGTCATGGAAAAACATTGCCAAAGGCCCTTTCATGGTGACAAAATGAAAACAGGGGACTTGCTGACTTTTTCAGGGAAGTGATGTGAAGTTTTCAGAGCTCCTGTTTTAAGTCCATCAAACCCAATTCCCAACATCTTCTTGTTCAAATTTTCAGATACCAAATGGAAACAGTAACATCGCCTGAGCATTTTGACCTTGATGTTAATCATTAAACATTTATATTTCAACAAATAGTTTTCATTACTTACCTGTCCACTAATCATGTTGGGCAAGATTCCAGGCATGGGTCACAGCAATGAATGAGACCCAGAAGCTGCCTGCTTTGCACATCCCTCCATCAGTAGTCAAACTGGTATGATCAATAAGGTAAGGAGAACAAGATTAAGCACCGAAGATATGACCTTCATTTGGGAATGAATGATTTGAAAATCTCCTTGTTCAATATCTTCAGAAATGCTTTCATTCAAATGTCCACAGCACTGACAAGGCTGAGAACAAGCATGCCAGAGTCCAGGTGAGTCTGTCCAAAGCAGAACTTCCCTTCATACTTCCCTTCCCTTCATACATCAGACCAAAGCAAACCCTCCAACTACAGTGAGGAAGGGCTAACTGACCTTCACATCTATGTCCTTGGAATGAAATGAAAAAAAGAAAAATAATCCAAGTTCAAGAGGGCTGGAGAGGTATGTGATTATTACCATAAAGCTGCTCTGGGTTTTCCTGATGTGCTGCCAGCAAGGGCCTCTTTCCCAGAGGAAGTGAAGTCTCCTGGGGACGTGGCAGAAGCCTTGGTGAGTGGAAGAGTGGAGCAAAGTTCTTAAAAGGGGAGAGTCTTCCTGCTGAAGCGAAGGCCCGCAGCTGCCCCATGCAACTGCAGCTGACCACATTGTCACCTCTGATGTATTGCCTGATGTTGCAGGACATTAAAATCTGCTCAGGGAATGTGTGAAGCTGGTAGAAGAGCATACCTGGGAAAGTTTATAAAGACTCCCCACATGCATACCACTGTGTGATTCAATTTGCTTGTTCAATGTTTCTGCCAGCTGCCCAGAAGTCTCAAGATCCTATTGAAAAACTTGCTGGAGGGACAGTTTCTCATTCCCAAGGAAGGATCTCACAGTATTTTCAGCTTGGTAGGACATTTTGATGGACTGTTGAGAAATGAATAGAAAGTGTGGAAGAAACTTGGTATTCATACGATGGCTGGACAAACAAGGATTAACAAACATGCATTAAAGGAATTAATAAAGTTTGCTCTGCAATAGAAATAAAACTAGACTTCAGCTTTCTTTTGGCCTCAAGAAAAAGTCCAACTGGTTCATTCACAAGGCCCCAAAGGTGTCACGATTCGAGCACTTTTCCCTGAGTGATCGTCACCTGCTCTCAGCAGTATTGGCCTGTCATCTGTGCTGCCACTGCAGAGGCACGATGAGATCAGGGTTTCAGCAACTTCTACGTCTAAGGTAAGTCACTCTGTGGAAGGATATTTACTTTGTCCAAATTTCCCATTACTGACTTTGTTCCATTTAAAAATATCATAAGTTAGTGCTGGAGATTGCACTTCACACAATATTGCTTTTAAAAATATTGTTTTTTCCCAAACCTGCATTCAAAATATGAACACTAGATATGATGATTGGCCCTGAACAAGGCCTTCAAGTACCTGTTGAATGGACACACCTGTAACTAACTATAAAAGTACCATTTGAGCTTTTCAGAGGTTTATTTGGTACTAAAACAGTTTACTTACCTTAAATGTTCTCGGCACATTAATACGTGGTGTGTTTTTAGGAGGTAATTTCAGGACATGAGCCTTGTCTATAATAATTCTAAATACATCCAGTTTAGCTTAAGTGGTCCTTCTGGGACTGAGCTCATGATAATTCTGTCCTGTCATTTTAGTACAGGTGATCTTAGTACATTTTATCATGCACTTTGTGTGGTCAAACTAAAAAAAAAAATGTAGGCTAAAAAATGGAGGGTAGATTATAACTATACAGGTATAAATGTTCCACTCATCATTTGCAAAATGTAGTTTTTTGGGAAATAACAAAGTTTAATATGTACCAATCAAAGTAGACGTGTTTGTGGAAACCCTTTTTAAAATTAATCCATCCAGAGTAGTATCATCATCTCCTTTCCCCTTTTTTTCTTTTTTTTTTTTTCTTTTTTTTTTTTTTTCTTTGTCTTATCAGTCACAACTTAATCCCACAGCAGGCTCCAGATTTTCACTTCAAAGCTTTTCTCTCCACTTTGGTCCTCTCTTGAAGTCAACTCCCTCCTAGTTCCAGTATCAGGCTTTAGGCAAAGTTGGCTTCAAAAAATACTTGCAGCTTTTTTCAGGAATAGGTTCTGAGAGTTTTAACTCAAATAAGAGCTCACTCCTGTGACCAGCTGCTCTTAGTCAGTTGCTAAAATAATTCTGCCCAGAGGTGTGGTTTCCTGTATTCAGTTCTCTTTCCTCCTTTCCACAGGGCAGAACAAAGAGAGCAATGGAGTGATCAGCCCTCAGAACGTGACCCTTACCTCCTTTCTCTTTGTTACTTTCCAGTCTCCCACCATCCAATGGGTAGGTTCTCTCCAAGAAGATGGATATGGCAGAGGGGTGGAATTCTTGAGTTCTCTTTTCCGGCTTTTCCACTTCTCTAGCACTCTCCTTCCCCCATCCTGCCACAAGACATGAAGAATGACCATGGTTATTGATAACAGCCCAGGACATTCACTGGTTCACCTCTACCAGTGAACAGGCTCATGGTTCCATTACAGACAACAGGTGAGCCATCATCTCTCCTCAACTTCCTCCTGCAGACTGCAGAAGCTCTCCTCTCAGAGCCAGCCTCCCTTTCTCTTTCTCACATTGTCCATTCCTATAAAAGCATGCAGAAAAACAGGCCAGTACCTGATCTAAGAATCCAGACTTCTCTCTGACTCTCTCCCTCCCCAAACTTACACCTAAGTGGTTTGTTACCAAGATTTAAATTCAGGGTCAAAAGCAGGGAGTCCCTCCTAGACTGTAAGCTTAAGTCACATGCTTCAACTCAACTTTTCTAGAAAGTCCAGTGTCAGCTGGTACTAGAACCTGTTCAGCCATAAACCTAGTAGTGCAAGGGCCCCTCACTCTAAGGATCCACTATCTGGATCGTTCAATAAAAACAAAATCATGATAAATCAAATCGTCTGTTAATAAACTTGCCATTTATAAAGTTAATCCCCAACCAAATATTCCTCCTCTCAAAATATTGGTATCTATTCACCAACTTAATAACAGATAATAAATTCAAGTATAGTAGAAACCTACTGTGAAAGGAAATTGTAAATATATTGAAAAAGGAAAAAGGTTTTATAGAGTTGACAAGAGTGCTATTGCAGACATGTCCCACTATCAACAAATGAGGATACAGCACAATTTGTCTAGTGAATTGAAGAGAAAACCCTCAAGTAGGTGGCATGAAAGATAATTAGAAAGTGATTTCACTATCAAAGGATTAAAAAACACTTGGGGAAGATGGAATAAAAATCTTGAATTTCTTTTAGTAAAAATACAGTCTTTTGTGATTGTATGGCAAAAGTCAAATATAAAGTAAAAGACATCTTATCCTGCTATTACATAATTTTATCTAAAAAATTATTAGTCTCCTTTTCAGCATATCTGTTGCTGCATAACCATTCCCCCAAATATTTCATTATCTGAAATAGTAACAATGTGATATTTCTCACAATTCTGTCAGTTGATCTGATGGAGCAACAGACACTTTCAGTTAAAAAGGTTGAGCACGGGAGGTGGTATCAGTTACTGGTCCATAGCAATTCTGAAATCCAGCCAGGCACACATTGCAGCTTCTTGAATATGGCTCTGTTCTGCCCCTGGGACGGATTCTCCAAGCCACTGACCTCTAGCCTCTGTACTCTAGGTTCTGCTCTCTGAGCTCTCCTTTTCCCAGGTTTGTAGCTTGGTTTCTTTATTTCTTTCATTTTTCATATGGAGACAATTATATAGAAGTAATTGAAACATCAAAAGTATGCCATCATGTTTCCTGGTTTTGCCACCAGATCAATTCTGACACTTTCAAAACAACATTGCCTTCCCAGACCCCACAAAACACTATCTACTTCAGCTTATATTCTTGTCCCAGCATTTGGGAGTGTGAGATCACTTTTATTTGTGTGTTTTCACAACCCATTTGCCTTAGGGACCCTGTAATTGCAAAGGAAACATTTTCTGGATTTAAGTTCTTTCAGTAAGATGAACAATGAATGATTTTTGACCCCCAAGAAGTTGAAGGTTTAAGTTTGATCATTGAAGACTTTGTACCAGTTCATCACTGGGACAGTTGGAGAGTGCCAGCTAATGAGGGTCCCCAGAAACACTTGATTTCTCCCATGGCTTGCCTACTCCCCAGAGAAATTTGGAGGTCTTGAGGCATCTTTTCATTTTAAACTTTCTCTGCCTTTTTAGTCCAGGTGGATACAATTTACTTAATATTTTCGTAGTTTCCTATGTATCTAACTATAGTGCACTCCATTCAATGAAGCTGCATTCACAGATCTCTTCAAGGCCATCTTCTTTTCTGGGGCTGCAAATCAGAGTGAACATGCCTAAGGTTCTCAGAAGCCTTCTGCATCTCTGAGAGGATCCTGGAGATATTCCTTAAATCTTTTTGAGATCTCAACCCAGAGGCTAGATTTTACCGTCAATATCTGGTTTTCATCTTCCAACCCTGTCTTATTTTGAAATTTTTTTCGGTGAAAAATAGTTTTCTTATCGAACGCAGCAAGTCCTAGCTCCTCTTTCATTCCCAGTTCTGTGTGAAATCTGAGGAGTTCCTTCTTTGGCTCAACATGTTCCTCATGTACTTTTTCATAGGCAACCAAAAGGAAGCAGATGGAACTTTCAATATTCTGCATGGCAACCTTGGCCAGACCCACAAGTTCACCAGCTACACTTCCTGTTTTCCACATTACCACAGGCAACAGTTGTGGGAATTGTTCTTCCACTGAATAACTCTGATTCTCTTTTCTCTAGCTCTCAATAGGAATGTCCTCATTGCCCTTCCAGCCCCAACTAACGGTCTCCTTCTTATTCTTCCACATGTCTCCATTTCTCTGCCAGACTCAGTCAATGCCCCAAATTATTGCAAGATCTCACTTTTAGTTAAACTTCTGTTTTAGTTATGCCTATTGCTGTATAACTGACCACCCCCAAATGTAATGACTTGTAACAATTTATGACTAATTGTAATGACTCAGGTTTGACCAGGAGGTGATTGTGCTTCACATATTTTTGACTTGGAGCTGGGATTTCTAGAAGGTCTCAAATGGTCTCACATACCTGGCTGGACATTGGTGCTGCCTACTGCCTTGGAGCTCAAGCAGAGTTGGTGAGGGGCCTCAGTTCTCCTTCATGTGACTTCTCCAAATGACTGCCTGGGCTTTCTCACAACATGGCACATGGGTTCCAAGAAGAAACATTCCAAAAGGACAAGCCTCAATGAGCAAGGATTTATGGAGCCTGCACTTGTACCACTCTAACTAATATCGCATTGGCCAATGCTAGTTACATGGTTGAACCCAGACTCAGTAAGTGAGGGAACTCATAAGTATGCATAAACCAAGGAGCATAGTTCATTGAGGGTCACCAAAGTCACAATCTATCCCTTCCTTCAAATCAACACTTGCTTTATTTCTGGTTGAGCAAATGATTTGGGGATAATTGTCATTTAAACCATTTTCTTAATTATAAGACAAACACTTTTTATAAATTTTCATTTTATTTTTCAGAAAATGTACCTATCAAATTAAATGTCTGCTATAATTTTTTAAGTGTATTCCATTTGAGCGGTCCTTTACTAGATCAGTTATCCTCAGATAGAAAGAGATCCCACCCTTTGTTTTCCATTTAGCTTCTGCACCTTGAATCTCACCGTCAGGTTAAGAATCCTTTGGAGAGAAGGAATGAGTCATCAAACAGAATTTGGGCATTGCGGGTCCCTGGAAAAATCACCATCATAACAGCACCAAACACCAGCCCTCATCCTGATGAATATCTTTTTGTTTGTTTTAACTTTAAGAAGAACTAAATGGACACTCTCCCACCAACTTAATAACTAGACACTGGCAATTAGGTTTGCCTAGAAATTATATCCAAAACTCTTTCCTTATCATACCTTAAAAACTGCAATTTTTATAAACTACTTTACCAGGAAAGTTCTACGAAAATGAATTCTGAAAACCGTATGGTTTTTAGCGCTGAATACCTGGGATGGGTCTTTTCACATCGCTGCAGGAAAAAACCCTGAAGTGATTGAATTCACTAAAACTTAGGAAACTCTCTATGTTCTTATCTAATCCTCAACGAAACTGTAAGTAATGTTTTTAAAGGGATTTAAAATCCAGCCAAGAAGTAATATTTACTGCCTATTTTGGTTTTTTCCCCCAGAGATTCTGTTTAATCTCATAATAGTCAATGTAACTCAAGCTTCTTCTCCCCAACTCCATCATGAATCTGAGGTAGTCGAAGTCAAACTCTAATCAAAACGCTTCCACAGAGCTGGTGATTTCAGCAGTGCTGTTTGGGGACCTCCCCGAGGGTGTTGTTACCTATTCTTCCATTTCCTCTTCTTGACGAGATCTATTATTTTCCCAGACCTGAAATTTCCTTTCCTTTCACATATCTTCATAAGCAATTAAGCAATGAATACTTCCCCTTGGAGTTTTGTCATTTTGCCTTTCGTTTCCATGGCAATCTCAGTAACTTGTAAAGAACATATAGGTGCTGCTTTAGAATTAGCTCTCTTTCTGTCAATCTGGAAAACAAAAGTGAGTGAGATCAGTGAGCTGGTGATCAGCAAGCTGCAAGTTGGGACCTTGAGAGGGATGAGCTAAGGAGAAAGTTTGTGGGCAGATCCATCGATTCCTCTGCTAAGAAACATTTCCCAGAACCCAAGGCACGCTTCAGAAACTCTGGGTTTTATATCAAACGCTTCCCACAAATGGATGCTGTCCCATTCTGAAGAGTTGAATGATAAAGAGATTCAATAATGTCCATCAGAAATGATTCCCATTTGCCAAGATTTATCAGGAATTTCTGTACAATCCCATAATATGAAGTCTTCCCCTTTGTCCCTTTCTCTCTGACTTATTGCTGTGCTAAGACATAAATGAAGACACTAACCATTAATTCAAGAATAACCATCATTCACTGAACATCCACCAAAGGCCACATTGTAAAACAACAATCCCCTGGGTAATTCCTGTACATTAGCTCATTTAATTCCTAAAACAATTACCCCAAGGTAATTGTTATCAGTACCATTTTATAGGTAATGAACCAAAGCTATAATTTAGAGAGGTTATATCAACCTGCCCAGGTCTCATGGTCACACATAGTAAATACTGGAATCAATATATAAACCCATGTACAATCTTCTCAATTAATGCCTGATACCAATGTTAATGCTCTTCTTGGGGGATGTTATTACTCCACAGCAGTGTGTTTAAAGCATGTGTGACCAGGTCCCTTTGGTTACAATGGTCAGACCAACACCCTATATAATATTTCAATGCAAAAAGTCAGCAGTGTAACTAGAACAGAATCTAGAACATGAGGGAACGAGATCACTGAGAGAGTTGAACAACCTCACTGGGCTTTCAAGTTCATTTTTTTTAAATGAAAGAACTACTCAGTTCTCAATTCATAGAGCACCCACAGATATAGGGCAGAACCAAAAATTCAGGGCTTTAAGTGGATTGTCCTATATAACCATAAAAATGGGATTGCTGTGAATTTGTAGACTATTCCTAGGTCCTTAGCCCCATACACTAAATAACTGATGTGGACTGCAGTCCTAGGTGGATGAATTAATGGCTTACAAGTATACATATTTAGGAACAGAGGGCTGTGGTGGCAAAGCCAAAGGGCAACATTCTGCCTCTTGAAAAGTAAGAAATTGTTCCAGGACCATGGATGTCACTCAGTGGTACAGTGCTTACCCAGCATGTGCATGGCCCTGGGTTCCATTTCCAGCACCAAAACCCAAAAACCAAATAAAGAAATCAAGGGAAAAATAAGGAATTGGTCCAGACATTTGCAGGACAAGAAGCATGGTGTCTGCAGCCTGTCACACCACAGCACCTGCCACATGCCAATTGGATCATCAGCTCTCAACAGTATTGACTGGCTCAATGAAAGGTTTAGCAGTGTGTGAAATTTTCCTGTTCCACAGCTAACCAGGATGTGTGGGTATGATCAGCGTGCAAGAGCAAGGTTCTGGCCTCTGCCCTGTGCTCATGCGGTGACCTCTCTGAGTCCAACTCCAAGTCCCAAACTTTCTAGTCCCGAGGAAAGCTGTTTCAACACTGCCTCAGGGACCTGTTTCTTCTGATCCAATCTGGGCAGAATAAGGACTGGAGGAAATCACTGTGAAAGCCAGTCTTGGCATCGTTTCAGGATGCCCAGCTAGGGATCACAGTTTCTCTATTTCTGGGTGGCAATCTTCCAGACTGAGGCATGCTAGGTGGCACTGACCCCTTCAGTGCACTTTCCTGATGTATTTTCTCTAGCATATCGTACATTACTTTTTCTGCTAACTTCCTGAAAGCAACACAAAGATATTCTCACTTTTTGGTGTGCCCACAATGGTGGGTCCTGTAGCTCTGTGGTGATACATTAGATACCAGAGACAAAAACAAAACTAAACAAACACTGAGTAATAACCAAGATAAGTCCCAACTTGGTTCTGGAAGGAATGACAACATCCTTCCAAAACACTGCCAGGACAGTCCTCCTACCCTACACATGGCCCTTTCAAACATTTTCCTGTGTTTCCGCATGATCTTTTTGGTTAAATCTGTCAACCAAAGACAAGAACCATATCATGTTTATATATGTTCTGTTGAGTCAAACATGCTCTGCTTCTTTGATTCATGTTAGAAAAAGGACTACATTATCTCAAGGCATTTTTTAAAATACCAGGAACATCCAGGTCTTGTGGTTACTGATCATACACAATTCATGGTTCCTTGACTTCAGATGCCCTGGAATTGGTGCTTGGATAGACATTTCAGAAAATGAAATTGGATAGGCAAAGCAACAACCCAAATCCTTCCTCTCTGGAGAGAAGCAGAAAGGAGCTCAAGTGTCGAATACTACAAAGACATGCTTGCCCATCAATGTGAAGTAGAAAAAGGAGGACATGGGAGAAACATTGCTTGGGTGGGGGGTAAAAGATGTTGTAGTAAATTACGCCCTCTCTCTTTTAAACAGTTGACATCATTGAAATTCAGCAATTTCCCCAAAATCCATTGAAAAATCCATAAAGTATATATATATATTAAACTTCAGACAAACCACACCAAACTTTGCAAATAGAAATCTTTTTCCCAAAAAGCTTAAGTCAGACACCTTCTAGAAAACTATGCCCTTGCTAAGCTAAACAGAGAGGGAAGGATTTATGTTCTCAGAGCAAGCACCTGTATCATATAACTCATTCCTACATGTTCTAATTAAAATATATAATTTCCTTCCTGTTAATTTTTTTAGTAGCAATCTCCAAACATCCCCCAAAATAGAAGACAACAAACTCCAAGGTACCAATTAGCCAGTTTCAATAGCTACCAACATTCTGTCATATTGTTTCATCTGCATTCACATCTTTTAAGCTGGAACATTTTTAAGCAAATCCAAGTTTTCAAGCCATTTTACCACTAAATACTTCATTAGTCATCACAAAAGAAGGGAATATTTTTAGTATAAAATCATAATGTCATTAACCCACCCAACAAAAATAATCAACTGATACCAGATTCTTTATGAAAAGTCCCCCATACATCTAAAATAATCTTTGCCCTAAGTTTATTCGAAACATTCTATGCACTTATTATGTCTCTTGAGTCTCCTTTGTACTTTTTTCTCACTAGAATCACTAGCACATTCACCTCTCCCTTTCTTCCCATGTCACTGAGTAGCTAAAGGAACTGAATCTGCTCTTCAAGAACTCGCCAGACTCTGAATTTGATCACAAAGTCATTCCTTAAGTTTGGAACACTCCTGTCTCTTAAAATTTGCAGAAAAGCACCTTTTGATGTTGTGGGAACTCTGTGCTGCCTGAGTGGGTGCCACTGAGTGGGTGTAACTGAATGTGTGCACTTCCTCCCTCCTCCCTGCGATCACCCTGGAGGAATAGCGCCAAGGCCTTAGATCCATAAGAGAGAGCATCTCTCCAAGGGAAGTCTCCAGTGGATTTCAAAGGAGAGCTAGAGCACCCAGAGAGAGCTCCATGGCTCAGCAAAGGGAAGGCAAAGCCTAGCGGCTGTGGAGGAGCATTGCTGGGAAAGAACAAAAGGTGATTGTTTAAGGGTGAAAAAAACCCAAAAAGCATTTCTGTTCCAGAAGAGGAAGCCCTTACCACAATACATAGGACTTGTTGAGGCAAGAGGCATAGTGCTTCTTATTGGAAAGGTACACAGCAAGAAGCAGCCTGGGTGCTCAGAATCACTGGCTTCTGTCTACCCAGCCCCACTCCTTTCTTTGTGTTTACAGACAGAGCCCAGAATCTGCAGATTGGAAGCCATGATGAGGAGGACGTTCATGCAGCCCTTGTCCCATGCAGCTCAGGGCACTTGGCAGGCAGCATCTCACTGGCACTGCTAGAGCTCCTGGGAAGGGAGACTGGCAGGCAGGGGCTCTGTCTACACCACCCGGCCCAGCAGCCCTAGGCCCCATGGTGGCCACACCTTGCACACCTGTGCAAGGTGGCACTTTACCCTGATTCAGCTCTGGGGTACTAGTCCCCCCCCACACTGGGGAAAGAACTCAGGGGCATTCTGAGGTACTCCCCATACTATTTTTTATGAGACAATCTTGCTAAATTGTCCAGCCTGGCCTCAAATTCATGATCCTTCCTTCTCAGCTCTCCAAGTCACGGGGATAACAAGTGTATGCCATTGTGCCTGGCCTTTGGGCTACTTTTGAAGGTCTAGTTTCCCACTTCTATTCAGAAGAACCTGAATAGGAGCCCCTGAGTCATTAAAAGTGAAGCCCCAAGAGAAGCCATTTGGCAAAATATCTGGGAAAACAGCTCAAAGGTCAACAGGCACATGCTTCAGTTCAGATGTGCAAACCCTGGTCCATGCCAATGCTTGTGCTGGCTAAGTGAAAAAAGAGAATGCACCACAGCCTGAATTCTAGAAGCTTTCAGTTGGGAGCACAGCTGTGTTCCATCAACCATCCCTGATCTACCTTTTTTTAAAAAGTACCTCCAGGTGGATTACAACCTAAATTATTAAGTACTCATATCAATTGTGCTTGTGCTATAAACAAATAATAAATAATTTGGGGTAGTTTAGTATCTTTTAACTTGGGTTTTAAAGCATTTCACCAGTTCTAGCCATGTATAGTTAATGAATAAGTATAATATCTGAACTCTGACACTGGTAAATGATCACTAATGTCTTCTCAACTTGACAGTCTTTCAGTGTCTACAAAGTCCAGTCACAGAGATTAACTTCCGAGTTCAGGTTGCCTGTAATGGGAATGATGAAGACATTTCAAAGCTAGAGGTGAACAGAGAATTGAGATGCAGTTACCATTTGTGAGTTTTTCAGGATACCCAGATTTCACTTGGGAAAGACCCCAGTGTTTCACCCCAGATTTGCTTTAAAGTGCAATATGGAATTTAATAGATGTTCTATTAAATTGAACATCTATTGAATAGTTCAAATCTATTGAACTATTGTTCAACTTAAAATTTGCAACTTTACAATGGTATGAAGGTGGTCTGCACTTATTAGAAACTAAACCTGGAATTTTGGTATTCTCCCAGGCTCACTATATGCCTACCACACCTCTCACAATGCTGGGCACCAGCCGTCACAGCTCCCCATCAGCCACACGATCATGAGATGGCACAAGGGATACCTCCCAGTGCACTGTGTCATGAAGCTGTGCTATTTGGTACCTGGAGTAAATACACTTTTGACTTATGGTAGTTCCAACTGATGATGGGTTTCTTGGGGCATTACCCCATCATAAGTTGAGAAGCATTTTATATATTTGTAACACTATCAGTTTATGTGAATATGTTAACCAGTCCAAGTCAGACTCTGACCCAAGAAAGTGGTGAAGGCTAGAAATTGAGGCTGACTCACTCTCAGTTTGGGTTGTGCTCAGAAGTAAATAATCAGTGAGGACATGTGAGATAAGTTCCAGGTTATTAAACTCCTGACCATCTTCAAGCCCAAACTTTGAGGGTGAGACTTTGAGGGCAACCTTCTGTTTGTGTACAAAACTGTATTCTTTTCTTCAGTAAATTATTTCACGCATGCATTAAGTTGATGACAATTATATACTGTGCCTCTTACCTACAGATATATTCCTTTGAGGACTTGGAGAAGCAATCCTTTTTAGAAATCCCAGTTGACTTTACAATGTTCTTAAGGGCTCAGCCTCAAATGATACACCTCACTCTAAGGAACAAAATTACCAAGCACCAAAGACTGAGTAATCATTTTTCTGACATTGATGTCTAGCAGCCTTCCCAGTGAATGCAATAAAAAAAATTTTCAAAAATTTTCACATACACAAAGTATATAGTTGACTGATTCAATCAGAAGGGCCTATTCAACTGGACTCTGTAAGGTAAGCAGAAACAGAATCAGCACTTCTCTTGGTTTTAAAAAGCCTTTGTCTTTCATTAAAAATACAAACAAATACTAGATGACTGGTATTTTGACATCTGACCAAGTCCTATTTCTGGTACGACTATGACAGACTGAAACACCACTTATGGCAAATCTTGCACATTTTTATGGGGATGTTTATTTATACTCTTTTTGTCTTGGCTCCACATCATACTATCTTGTTTCACATTAAATGTCTGTAGTTGATTTCTCCCTTGCTGTCTGCAAGTCCATTCAAGTGTCTGCCAGAGAACCTTGATGGAGGATGCCAGAGAGTGGCCTGGCCATCTGTTGAAAATACTAGGAACACCCACCACCATCTCCAGAAGCTGAGCTAGTAAGTGCGCTTAAGTGGCAACCAAGACCAGAAGATCCCAATTGGTTGGCCTTGGCTTTAGGCTACAAAAGACTCCCCAGCAAGATGTCATGGATAAAACAGAATCTGAAGACTAATAACCTGGATCCAAATATTAATTCTGCCATTTCTTGCTGTGTAATTTCAGGCAAATCACTTAACTCCCCTGAGCTCCAATTTCTTCACCTATCACAGCAGGCTGTGGTGAGGAATAAATGGGATAATAGAAAGGGAAGCACATTGAAAACTGCAATCTACAGATTACTGCTAATTGCCGAGATGGCAACGGTAGACTAGGGTTTGGGAATTGGGATCAATTTGGGGATTCCCTACTGTCTGAGGCTTTCTAGGATTTAAGGCAAGAATGAAGTAGAAAGTGTGGGGCAGGGAACCCTGCACTCTAGGACAGTTTCCATGCAGGGTTCTGTCTTAATCTATTTGTGCTGCTATAACAAAACGCCTGAGACTGAGAAATTTATAATGAAAAGAAACATTGACTCAGGATTCTGGACACTGGAAAGTCCAAGATCAAGAGGCTGGATCTGCTTGCTGAATCATCTCATGTCAGAAAGGCAGAGAGGGTAAGAGATGAGAGGCGATTGAACCTTCCTTTTGTAAGGAACCCTCTCCCACAACAATGAGCCCTCTCCCACACTGATGGCATGAATCCATTCATGAAGGCAATGCACTTATGCCCTACTCATCCCTCAGCAGGACATACCTCCCAGTATGATTGCCTTGGGGATTAAGTTTCCACCACTTGCTTTTCAGGGGACACAAGTGAAGCAGAGAATTGTCCTAGAGTCAAGTCACCAAGGTTGGTTATCAAATATGAAATAAATGAAGAAACAGCTCAAAGCCTGATTGAGGCCGACGGAATCTAAACACCATAGCAGGCAGGGAGGACAGGGCCACATGGGTCCCACCACCCTCCCTGCAACAGGTCTCTTGCACCCTCTACTTTAACCCAGGACCCAGCTTCAGATGCCCAGTTGTACAGTGGAGTGAAGGGTCAGGAGGGTGATTGACATTCATGCTGTGTGCTTTCCTTCTGGTTGTGGCAAGAGCAAAGCCAGAGATCCAGAGGTTCCAGAGGGAACAGGTTAGGAGACAGACCATTGTTCTCTCTCCATGAGGAGCAACCCATATCAACGGCCACACTGATAAGATCTGTATTTTGGAAAAGGACTCATGACTTAGGGCCTGGGTTAGAAAGCTCTCAGGAACCACTAGGGTCTCCTTCTGAAGGCTGTAAGAAGCAGTGGTTTCCTATTTCCCAGGGGTCACCATCCCTGGAGAGAAGCAGGAAGCTTTTTGGAACATGTGATGAAAACTTTCCTGAGGAGAACACTGACGTCACCTCACTTGCTGAATCCAGTTGTGGATTTTGACCCTCAGATACAAGTCCTGATGGGACCTGTGCTGACCTGTGGCCACACAGCGATCCTTACTGAGCCATCTCCTGGTGAGGAGGTGGTCTAGTTGACTTGAAGAGCATGATTAGTTTGTTGTGTGGAACTGTTCACACCTGCTGAAGAGAAAGATCAAGCAATGACATTCTCTCCACTGCCACCTCTGCCCAGCCCAACCATTCTCATTGTAGCCAGGACAACTTGCAACTTATCTTTTCGATTGTCCAATGTTGTTGGAGGAAGATCTGTATAACATCTTGGGAGTGGATGTGCAGCTAAAGCTACTGCTGCTAAGAGGAGTGGAACATCAAGGTCTTGGCTAACGACACAGACCCTGCTGCAGGATTGGTGAGTACGCTACATTGTGAGTCAAACCCACTGAACCCTTTCCCCACTTTAACAAAATATATTTTGAATTTGGAAGAAGATGAATGGGACGTTGTTGTACCTGGAGATATGTTTTAAGATGAGAAGCCTGCAGACCATCTCCATCAGTGGTTGCTCTGGATCTACAGAACTTGAATGTTGATGGGCGACCCTGGGTGGTCCCAGTTCAGGGGACATAGCACTCAGCAGCACTTGCACAATTTGATATTGATCTAATTCATTTAAATATACATGAATAGGCTCATCCTCAATAGACCAAAAATTATTGCTGCATAAAATTAATTTCCATTCCACTTTTCATTTTATGATCTTATGGTAATGGGTTATAGTTTGTGCCTGAAATTCTTTTATTGGTCATACAAATAAAAATATGAATATAAATTGAAATTAATTTCAAAATTTTTTATGACCTTAAGCTTCAAGATATCAAAGAGGTACTTCTGGACTGAATTATCATTCTAAGTAGTACTAACATACAATTTATCAAAACAACAGAAATATATGATTTTTAACAAATGATTAAACACAAAAAGTGGAACATTATTGGAAAAACCACTCTTCATCAGATTTCTTAACCAAAATTAGACAAGATTCTCCATCAACATTATTCCTATTTCACAATTGTCATTGTTGCTATTCTTACAAGTCCATGAAACCTCCTTTATCTAAATAAGTAAATGATAGTGGAAAGGATTTTTTCGTAGCAATGATAATTATTCAAGCTCCTTCTGATGGGATGATCTGTCACCAAAGTTATTTAAGGATCTAATTCCCTGACAACTCAATTAGGTCTTCTCTCAGTTTTCATTAAAGGAAAGAGTTAGAAATGATTTGAGTTTTAAAAATATTTATTATTCCATCAATAGAAATAATTGACTTACTAAGTAAAAAAAAGTAGCATTTTGTCTGGCATCCAGAGTTTGGTCCACCCAGGGACCAGGCATGCTGGTAAGCTAAGGAAGAGTGAGGGGTTTTCTTGTGTCTATGAAGTGGCTATTCAAAGGGGAATTCAGGAGGGAGAGGCTGCATTCCACTGGGCTAGCTAACTGCCACCCAGTTCTCAGCAGAACAATATAGCAAAAGAGTACACATGAAAGTTGTGAACCTAGAATGTTGTTAAAAAATCCAAACCAAACCAGGCGCAGTGGTGCACGCCTGTAATCCCAGCACTTGGGAGGCTGAGGCAGGAGGATTGCGGGTTCAAAGCCAGCCTCAGCAACTTAGTGAGGCCCTAAGCAACTCAGTGAGACTCTGTCTCTAAATAAAATACAAAATAGGGCTGGGGATGTGGCTCAGTGGTGGAGTGCCCCTGAGTTCAACCCCCAGTACCAAAAAAAAAAAAAAAAAAAAATCCAAACCAGATGCAGTGGTGGATGCTTGTCATTCTGGCTACTCTGGAGGCTGAAATGACAAGATCACTAAAGCCCAGGAGTTCAATATCTGCCTGGGTAACATAGAGGTACCCTGTCTCAAAATAAATTAATTTAATTTAAAAATCCAGGTACTTGTGTGCCCATAGAAAGTTTCTATGTACCCCTAAGGATGTCAGTACTCAAATTTGAGGCTCCCTGGTTTGAAATGTCCCCATTACACTGTGAGTGGAAATGTCCCACTAAACTCATTCTCAGTGGAGCTGGGTGACAGGACACTGGAGCTTCCTGATGTGTCTAAGTGGTGCCCTCTACACTGGGTTATGTGGGTCCTGGTGAGCTTAGAAATGTTAGAGATTCCCAGTGAAAGGAAGTCTTAGAACAAAAGGATTTGAGAAATATGCCCTATTATTTCCCACCCCCTTTAGAGATTCACAATAAAATCTGCATATTAAAGGTTAAAGAAATTTGTTTAAACTTGTTTAATGCAAAATTTAATAAATTAACTTGATTCCTCTCTCCCTTTCCCCTGCAGAACACTTAGCACAGTGCAACAGCAGTAATCTGATCTAGAGTCTGGTTTGGTCCCAGTGTTTCAAGGAAAATCTCTTATGCCTTGGACAATGCTATTCATGGCAAAATTGGGTCTCTCTCAAACTCTCCTGAGACACTAAGATGTGATGTGTGTGTGTTTCCTTGCTTTTCACTCCATGAACCATTACACACTCAGAAAACACCATGCTGGGCATGGTGGCACACACTCGTAATTCCAGATACTCAAGAAGCTGAGGCAGGAGGATGGCAAGTTTGAGGCTAGCAGGGGCACCAAGCAAGACTGTCTTAAAATAAAGATAAAAACAACTGGGGTATAGCTCAGTGCATGCCTAGCATGTGTGAGGTCCTGAGTTCAATCCCCAGCACTGCCAAAAAAAAAGAAAAAAAGAAAAAAGAAGATACCACCTTCTGCTCTTGCTTTCCTACTGATGTCATCCATTTTCAGATGGAGGTTCTAGTGTAAAAGGAAGGGTTCTGTGCAGCCTTGAACTTGAAGGTGATTCCTAAACCTATCATCAGTTATCAAATAGCTACAAGAGGATGGTCAATGTGGTGATTGCCTGGATACATGTATGGGTTTCCTGGCCATCGACAGTATGGGTCCTGCCAAAAGGAATTGTAATTAAATAAGAATAGAGTAGAAATACAAACATATATAGAGTTCCAGATGTGTGTGTGTCTCTATAGGACTGCAGGGAATTGTGTCTGAGAGTATATGCCTGTCTTTCATTATACTCAGGGCCACATTTTTTTTAAATCATCTGGTTTGAATCATCCATTTTTAATTGTAAAACATGAAGAGCTGGCTATATAAAAATGATGAAGGTGAGCATACAAATTTCAAGGGTCACAGGTGGGGAGAGAGACCTCCTAAGTTGTTTATTGCATAGAATGAGGGTCAGGTTGCCTGACTTAGTATGTGGTTTAGGACATCTTAGGCTTCCCCTGAAAATACACATAAAGCAGCCCCTGTTATCCTTTCCCTTCATTCACGAGGAAGACTGGAGGTTAGAAATGAGCCAATGGTCTATGCACTTGTCGTGAACATTTGGGGTAGCATGGAGATCCAATCAGATTCTCCATCCTCCACTGGAGCTCAAAATGCAAACAAATCAGTCAGTGCCTGCGGGAAGAAAGGCTGGGGAGAGAGCATGGAGAGCACTTTTCTTCTTGGAATCCAGAAGCCATGAGACCTCTGCCGGTGTCTTAACTCTCTTCTCCTATTCAGAGCAAGTGAACTGATGGAGCCAAAGGCTGACAATGATTCTGTCTCACCAGAATCCATTTTGCTCTTTGGACACCTCCGTCTTTGCTTGCAAAGTTCAAAAACAACTAACCAATTTTTGTAAGCCTCCAGAAGCCAAGGAGAACAAAACAGAAAATAGATGGAAGAAATAAGATAAAGAATCAAATCTAGCTTTTTATTTTAAAATGACTTGAGATTTCTTGGAGAATTGTATTTTTTGAAAGTCCTGTTCATGGGAAAACAAAGGCAGCAGGAAATCATTTCCTTAGAGTTGAAGGGAGAGTTTGGTAGGTAAAAGGGGACCAAAATGTCTTAGTCACAGAGAAAGATGTCCCACAAGCGCCGCCACTGGCCACCTGTTTGCAAGGGCTGGTGCGCTAAGTTCACATGGAAAACTTACCCCAGGTAAGAACAATTGCTAAAGCTGATTGTCAGCACCCACTTCCTACTCCCCAAGGAAAAGAAATCCTGTTTCCTTCTCCACCAGTCCTACCAGAGTAGCTAAAGGTGGGGAGAGCAGGAGACAAAGTGTTGCTCCTGGTGCTTCCTGACCCAAATGCAGAGTGTGGCATCCATCTGTCATGGTAATGACATAGGAGACATCACCAACCCTGAAAAGGGGAAAAGTGAAGGAGCCCAGTGCTTGCCTGGGTTGGGGTGGTGTGCAGACACCATCCTCTCATGGCTACAGGTGCAGATTTGCAGGTCTCTGTTTTAAGTCTGTGAATGTGTCTGTGTGGACAAAAGTCTGAATTAGGCGCAGGAGACAGTCCCTTCTCCCTGTTAGTTTGTGAAGCTGTCAGACTGCAGGAAATCAAGCCATGGGGGCAGGGTGCTGGTATTTAAATGCTTAAATAAGCCAAGTCTTCTCAAGGGCTGAATGCGGGGGTCACTGCTGGCCCCTGGGCTTTGAGAAGAGTGATCACAGTAATCAGTGGGCTAGACAATGTTGGAATTCCTTTGGAGTTATTATTCCTATTATGCCCCAATCAAACCTCAAGTATTTCCAAGCACCTTACTTTATTCTACTTTATTATATTATCTATTTTAGTCACAGCCTGCTTGTTTGCTTGCTCTGGGGAGGTGGAGGGTGACCTCTTACCCAGCAAGGACATTCCAGTACAAATTCAGCTTTGAAATAAACTAATACCCACCACTCCAGGTCCTGCAGTGGTGTTTAAGAAAAAGGGGTGTGCCAAAAAGATTTGGGCTTGGTGACAGGTGGCAATTCCAGGTCAGATATCGGGCTTTGGTTCTCAGCCTCAATTGTCTTGTCCCTGGGACTTCACTCATAAGGTTGATGTGTGACTGGAGGTTATCTTCTGAAGTGTAAAACATCTAGGTAGAAAAACAACAGCCATCACTACAACATTATTGTATTATTATTTTCCTTCAGTCAGGGTAACACTGTCACTGGGTGGAACACTTGTCCATTAAAGCTCCCTTGTGCACAAGGCTGGGGAAGAAGAGGAAGGCATTTGCTGGAGAGAATGGTAGAGGTGCTGAGCATCAGTACCCCAGAGCCAGAGTAAATGAAGGAGTAGGACAGTCCATGTGTCATGATGAAGCCATCAGATGGGAGGGCCATCTCTCATCAGGGAAGGGACCAGACTTCAGGACTCCACAGTTCTGCCTGGTCAAGTAACAAAGCAGAAATGGACTGAAACCAAGGAACCTGCTGGAGTGTGGTAGGGGGAGTCATGTCCCGGTGCTTTCTGTGGACGATGTATATGGAGCTAAGGATGAGGATAGGAGGGTTCCTCTTATGGGACTTCAGGAGGATCCTGGAGGTGCAGACTACTGGAGAGTATATTCTCCAAACTTTGTCTATTGATTGAATCAAACTTTGTCTTACCTGATTGAATCAAGTACCTATCATATGTATGCTTATTTATAATGTATTAATACATACTAATAATATATTCAGTGTGGCTTAGATTATAAAACAAGCACAGAGAGATCTGCTATAAAACATTGCGCTTATAGATGACTATACTGAATTGTGCCCTTAAAATTTTGTAGAGAGTAAAGGTTCTTACCACAATTAAATACAAACACACACCCACACACACGCAAATAGAGGTTAAATGTTTTCCTTTAACCCCCTCAATGGATCTTTGTAACCAAATTTGGATATGCATGATCCCCCAAGACACAGGAGGCAGGGTCAGGGAAAAGGATTTTCCCCTCCCACCTCCTAAGGGTAACAGAACTCATTTTTCATCTTCTAGCACAAACAGGCTAAAAAGAGGGCAAGTAGAGTCACATTTTTTGTTGGTTTTGTAGATGGAAGAATTCAAATCATGGAAATAAAAATATTTGAGGACCATTAATTTATGTAATAATGGCATGAAGAGTCCAAACTGAGGTTGTTTACAAAAACCAAAGACAATACCAACATAATGACTACCACTTCTAGTCAGGGATGTTGGTGAGCGCAGTGGGCACTTTTGATTCATTTGTCACTTGCAAACTGGAATCAGACACTGCATTTGCTCACCCCTCTCCAAATGAGAGCCACCTCATTTGTTTTGTGCAAGCAGGGTGGGCAGTCATGAAGGTCACACTCAGTGTCATGAGCTGTCAGGAAGAAGGGGACTCTGCAAAGGGCCCCTCATCTGCTTGCTACCCTCAGTCCAGGGAATGCAAACTGCTTGTGTCCCCTCAGGTACCCCTGGATACTCTCCTGGCTGTCTTTGTGCATGATCTCCTTCTGCTTCCCTAGAGTCCCCTTCAGCTGCTCCTCAAATCCCACTCATCCTTTAAACTCAGCTTACATGCTTAAAAATAGATTGCTTCCATGTTTTTTCCTCCCCATCCCCAGTAGCAATTCAGATAACTAGATATTTGTCTGCATCTCTCTCTGTCTGCTTTGCTGTGAGTTCCATGAGGACAGGAATTTTATCTAGATGATCTTTGCCCCTCCCCCAGCAAATCACGTCATAAGGGAATTTGGTGATTTACTGTTGAAGGATTTTCCTCTCTGCCCCACCATGCCTGATTCCCTGCCACACCCCTGGGGCATCCACCTCTTGCATTAAGAGCATTTATCACTTATCCTGTGCTTCAGTTATCTATTGCCACAGGATAAACCACCCACCATTTAGTCTCTAACAACATGATTTATTGCCTCTTATGGTACCACAGGTAGGCTGACCTTAGATCAATAACTCTCATGCTCCAGGTGGTGTGGATGGTGGTCACTAATGCAGCTGCATTCACTGGGAGCTCAGCTGGGGCAGGACATCCATGAAGACTTCACTCAAATGACAAGCTGGCAGTACTGGCAGGGGCCTCTGACTCCTCCCCCCACATGGCCTCCCTTATGCACCACCCAAAGGGACTTCCTTATAGCATGGGCAGCTGACTTCCAAGAGAGCAGAAGCTGCCTATGCTTGAAGCAGCCCAGCACACTACCAGGACATTGTGTGGCCAAGGTAAGTCACATGGCCAACCCAGATTCAGAGGGAGGGAAACAGCCTACCTGCCTGTGGAGAAACGAGTGTGGGGGATGGGAGAAATAGCTGGTGGCCAGCCAGCTCTAAAGACCATCTCCCCATCAAGAGCAGCTCCTGACAGCAGCTTTGGTTTTCCTGCAGAGTTCACTCCACTCCAGAATGCTCCACCATGCACTGGCTTTGCCCACAAAGTTCTCTGTCTTTATCCTGAGCTAGGCTGCATTCTTCTTGCCTGCCTTCCAGTCTATACATCGAGTCCTCTGCTTGCTGAAACAATTGTGGTAGCAAAATCTTTGGCATTTCCATTAGCAGGGAGCAATCTCTTCCCGTTTGGCATCTAACATGGAAACAAAGATCCCTATCATGTAGAAACATGGGTATTTCCTAAGAACATCCTCCCCAGGAATACCACGTGGGAATTAGGTTTTCAATAGTTAACTTTTTGTCATTTAAGGTAAGTGATCACTGCAACCACAAACCTTAAATCTTCGATGGATTAACACACTAGAGCTTATTTCTTACTCTTGTAGCACCCTGATGCATGCCCAAGCAATGAGTGGACTAGGCTCCATGGAGCCATTCAGGGACTCAGGGTGGTGGCAACTCTTCCACCACCTCCAAGGTCTTCCTGGCCATGGATATTCAGCTTCTGAAGGGGAAAGAGCCTGGGAGTATTTTTTTATGTACCGGGCCTGGAAATGGTACATATCACTACTTTTTGTATTTCACTGGTCATAACTTGGTCATGTGACCAAATCTACTAGAAACCATGAAAGTAGTCCAGCTGTGTGTACAGGAAAGAGAGGAAGTAAGTTCAGTAATGAACTAGCAGTCTATGTCACCATACCCAGAACCATGTAAATCACACATATTTAGACAGTATTACCTGTGCCCATTGGCATTCAGCTCACTCATCAGGAGCGCTCCAACCCGAGAAGAGGAGAATAAAGATGTCCATGAAATCAAGGGGGTGTTTAGCAGAAAGCTTCTGCGTGTTTCTTCATCTTTCTCTGAATATGAAAAACGTTTCTCCAGACTTGTGCACAGTGCCATCTGCTGCTCAGAATAAAAAAGGAGGAATGGTGGTTGCCCTGGGGGGGGGGGGGGGGGGGGATAGAGAATCCAGGTTAGAAGAATCAGAATTTAGTACTCTGAAATCTTGATTAGTTTGGTAACCACTGGAGATTAAAGGAAATTCATATAGCCATCATTTTACCTTGATAGGCACCCACCAAACATTGTGAGGATAAAGCAGAGGACCTATTTGGTTTTTTTAATTTTTTTTATTTCTTTTTATTTTTTTTAGTTTGCCTTTCTATGAAAGTAAACCAGGAGGGAAACACAGGAATGAGAATCAGGGACTACATGAACATGGGTATATAGGAAGGCAGCTGTGTATAATAAAATGCTTGACTGGAGTGGAAAGACCTCGATTCGAATCCTATCTTTGCCTCAGTTCTAGAATGAGGGAACAGGAAGACTTTCAAGAAGCTTCTGTCTATGAGCTCTGATCCAGGCATAGATGACCCATTTTCAAGATGGCAGTTGAAGCCAAGTGAATGGCAGTTGGATTCCTCAAAGACAGTAATTTTCTGTTCTCTTTTTTGAAAAACCCAAGCCCATATGTTATGATTTCCATATCAGAAGTATACATCACTTGCCTTTAGGAGAACATAAATATATATGAACTTTCAAATTGGATAAGTAGGACTTGCTGACTGAAAATTGGAGATGAGGGAAGAATTTTTAGCTTGGTGTAACTGGGTGGCTGATGAAAACCTTTAGCTAATGGTGACAGTGATAGTTAATCAATTACTGAGCATCAACTTTGAGTCAGGAACATTCCACTTGTTTTATATAGACTATATCAATTGGTGCAGTCTGAATGTTTGAGTCCCTCCAAATTCATATGTTGGTACCCAGTCACCACTGTGATGGAATTAGGACCAGGAGCCTTTGGTAGGTGACTAGCTTGTGGGAGCAGAGCCCTTGGTAATGAGAATGAGGCCCTTATAAAAGAGTCCCAAGGAAGCTCATTTGCCCCTTCCGCCATATGAAGACACAGTGAGAAGTTCCCATCCATGAACCAGAAAGTGAGTCCTCACCAAGTACCAAATCTGCCAGTGACTTGATCTTGGACTTCCTAGTCTCCATTACTGTGAGAAATAATTTCTATTGTTTTTAAACCACCCTATCTGTGATATTTTGTGATAGCTGCTCAAACGGACTGAGACATCAATTTTTAAACCTCTGTGAAGAGCATTACCATTAGCCCATTTCATGGAAGAAGAAACTGAGGCACCAGAAATACTGGTAGAAGAGCAAATTAGGAAGGGAGAACATAAAAGATGAGTCACTGTCCATCAACACTGGGTGCTGTGCTCCCCTTCCACAGTGTAGATAAATTGCTGGGATAGGATTTTTCCCAGTGTGTGACACCAAAGCTGAGATGTGCCCTTCTCCACCCTCTCGTCTGCTCCACTCTCCTGTCTGGTCATTGACACCAAGACAAATTTCGAAAGTGTAATGTTGAAGATGGCAGAGTCTTCTTCAGTCTGGACCTCTGAATCACTTTGCGGAACACATCTCCGGTACCCTAATTTCATCCCCAACCTCATAGCGCAGAACACCTTTTCAGGTGTTGAACTATTATACAGATGAGATATAAATTTTTAGTGGTCAACTCAGAGTGAACATCTTGGTCCATCTAATTAAAACTGGGTGAAAAGTAAAGACAAATTAAATATTGAAACTCTGTGGGACAACCTAATGGAAATAACTAGTAGACACCTGGAGTTTGGGTAGAAATACATGGAGTCACCATTATGCAATGTATGTGTTTGGTCCTAAATAAATAAGTAAAAGAGAAAGAGAGAATGAATAATTTTTTTTTTCCCTTCTCCCATTTCTCCACATGGCTGTGTGCTCTAAACTGACCATGAAATGGGAGTCTGAATCTACTGCTCCTCCAGATGCTTCCATTTCTCTTGTGTGATCTCACAATGTGAACATCTCACCTCTCATAGACCAGTCTTTGAAGAGACATTTTTTTTCACCATAAGAGCCCCGAATCTGAGTCAGTTGTTTTATCTCATATTCAACTGGAAAGCAAAACAAACAAAAACAGGGTGAAATTTTCATGGTGAGGAAGTGCCATTTTTACCTTAGGCCCTGACTTTGAAACTCAGTGCCTGGAAGACGTGCATGTTTGGGAAATCCTACTTTCCAGATGGGGCTGAGTCCATGACAGGGAAAGGGCTCTCTAGGGACCGAAGATGGGACCCTTGGGAACTCCAGCATCTGGGAGGTGGGCAGGAGAGCAGTTACTCATAAGGTCTGCTGAGGAGAAGTGGTAGGAGTGTAGCAGGAGAAATAGGGGTAACTGGTGTCCCAAAAGCCAGAGAACAGAATTCCAAAGAGTGAACAGTTATTATTTCAAATTTTAAAAAAAGGAGTCACTGGATTTGACAATAAAAAGATAGCATTTGTGACTTTGGCAGTAGCAACTTTGATGGATTTACAGATATAAAAATAAGATTTTAATGAGTAAAAAAGTGAATCAGTGATTTGTAAGAGAAAAGGAATTCTAGGAGATATGGGGGTAAAGACAAGGCCAAGGAGTAGAGAGGGAACTTGAGGATTGTGCAGGATCCACAAAATCCTGAGGTTCTCCAGCTGCCCAACCATTCTCTGATTTGATTTCTTCCTCTGTAAAATGGGTTTTATAATTCCTGTCTCTGAGGGGTATTTGAAGATGAAAGTAGAGGGTAGAAGTGAGGGTGTTTAAGAAGGCAAACCACTAGGAATGAGTGTAAGTAATGTTATCTCTAGACATTCTAATCCCTTCTCCATAAAGCAGGAGAGACAGAGAGCTGAGCTCCAGAGCCAGACAATTCCACCTCCCCATTGAAGTTTTTCTTCTAAATGGATTTTGGGTGCTGCTTTGAGGAATATCATGAGAAGCATCATCAAGAAATGCATCTGTTTGTTTGTTGTAAATGTTTGGTATGCTGCATAACCTGATCTCCAAGATGGTGTTCAGAGGTACCTCTCTGGCCTCAATATAAGGAATAGTTGTTCTTCTTGAAAACTGGTCTGTTTTTTATCTTATGAGTGGTTGATTGGCTTTCCTTTTTGGCAATGATTGCTAGAAATTTCAGAGTCCAATGTGTGGCCCACCCAGTGCATTAGGCGAGACACCATCAAGGTGTGGCTGCTTGCATTAGAGTCATCATTAGGTCTTCTTGGGTCCCTGTGTTTGCTGTTCTCATATTTTAAATCTGTGCCACATGATTTTATGTTTTGCATTCCTATACACAGTCTTAAATGTTTTCCATTGCATGGAAGACAAATAATTGTGGGTGTGCTATTATTTTAACCCTGCATTATATTTGCTTTTGAAGTTTATATTATTGCATGTCCAGTCTACCTGAAAATTTGGTGAAAAATTAAACTGCTGTGCCCTTGTTTACCTTCCTTAATTAACAGACAAGCTTATGACAATAGCTAACATTGAATGAGCCCTTACTAAATAGACTGATCTAAGTGGCTATGTGTATGAATGTATGTGGATTGATGGAATCATCATAATCCTTTCATGCTTACTTTACAGATAAGGAAACTGAGACACAGAAAGGTTAAGTTACTGCAGCAAAACCAAGCACACAGTAAGTGATGAATCTAACACTAAAAATGCGATTGCCTCCTCCAGGCGCAGCACAGCACACCTGGAATCCCAGCTACTGGGGAGGCAAGGGCAGGAGGATCACAAGTTCTAGGTCAGCCTGGGCAACTTAGGAGACCCTGCCTCAAAACAGAAAATAAAAATGAATATTATTACTAATTACTCACATTATTTTTCTCAAAAGAACAGAACTCTAAAAACATAAATATTTCTTCCAAAGTTACCATAAGAGGTATATTTGTCATTCAATTTGAATTTTTTAGGTGTCCTCTAAGTGGGACAATGGGGTATCATGGGGTAAGCAGATTACAGTTTTCAGTGCTGGCCATGTCTTGTTGTTCTGCTCTCTGTAGTTAGGGTAACAGATACTAATGCTCCTACTTAGCAAGCATGATGTGAAACTAATGCTGCTTCCCAGCCTCCAATCATTTCTTGCTCACTCCTCATCAGTCAGGGCTCAGGTCATGTCCCACCTCGGCCACAGAACCCCTCCTTCCCCCAAGAGCGCCCTCTTGCCCTTAGCAACAGGACTTCCTTCTAAATCCCTATAGCATGTAATCCTTGCAGCTAAGACAGGAGGATCACAAGCTCCAGGCCAGCACAGGCAACTTAGCAAAATCCTGTTCCACACTAAAATTCTAAAAAAGAGATGGGGATATAGCTTAGTGGTAAAGAGTCCCTAGCTTCAACCTCTAGTAATAAAAAAAAAAAACCCAAACCAAAAACAACAACACCTAGAAAGTAAATTGCTACAAAGTTATCTAAGGCATCAATCCTATAATAAGCAGTTACCTCCTAACATTGTCATTCATAGAGATATTTATCAGCCATTAGATAGAAATTCCCTTCAGGAAGGAACAGAGACTATATTTACAGTGTCCCACATCACTGAGTACAGTGCTAGAGTACCAGAAATGTTCCCAGAATTAGTGACTCCAGGAGAGAATGAATGAATGGGAAGTGAATCTGAAGGCCTCTGTGAAAGTTTATGGAAAATAATATTCCCATAAGACAGTCCCTGGGAAAAACCAAAAGACAGTGTAGCTCAGGAAGAGGGAGGGAAATTAGCCAAACATTAAACCTCTCCCAGTAAATCCTTTCCCTGAAGGAAGGAGGTGGAGACTGAACACTGGGCTCTAAACTTTGACCTTCTCCCATTGCAAATTAGTCCTGAACAGAGGTACAGTAAATAGTGAAACTCTGGAAAACAATGAATCCCAGAGGAAGAAGAAAAGCACTGGGTGGGATCTGAGCTCCTATTGCTTCTGGGAACAATGAGTTTCAAAGTTTTTGCAACTGCCATCCTGAGTTAAAATTTTAACCCGCACAACTAATTCACTAACTCTCCGATCAGCACGTCTGCAGTTTCCAATGATTAAACCACCCTTATTGTACCCTGTAAAACTCAAACCCCCTCTGTAACCAATAGCCATTTTCATACCCAGAAAATGAGCCCCAATAGTACCTGAGTGATTGAGTCCATCAATGCATAAATGGCTTTGCTGAATCTGTTGAGGTCTGCATCTGTCATTTGTGCTTACATTTTGGTTCCCTGACCAGGAAGTGGGTGTAAGGTAATATTTGCCCTTCCCCATCTCCCCAAAACCCATCTTCTTTCCCCACAGTCAAGTTAAATGGCTAATCAGGCCTGGGGAATGACCATTGAGAGTCCAACATTCCTGTGGCCCTCTGAAATCAAAGCTCCCCACAGACACTGCTCACATTATGGCTGCCCCCAAAGTGACTGTGCACCCTCCTATAGAAAGAGACCCTCCACACCCTCCAAGTCCACTCTTGCTGAAAGGCTGCCAGTATGTGACCCAAAACTGACCCCAACCCTGGGCTAAATTTTCATAGCCTTATGCTTTGTGGATGGAGCAAGGATTTGTATGGAATCCTTTATAGGTGCTGGAGGCATCCTCCTCAAACCTTTGCCATCCTCTCCCCAATTTCTCCCTTCCAAACACCCTGCAGACCTCCAGATCAGAGACCTCTTTGCCATTTGGTTCCTGCATCCAACACCGGCCTTTCAATTCTTCTGAGAGGTAATATCCAATTCAGTGTCCAGCAGATAGGTACCCTACCCTGAGACCCTGCCTTTGGACCTACCTTTGGCTTGCCAGGACCCTGGGGGTCCCCCACCATTGAGATTTGGGTGAAGATGTTCTCCTATTCTCTGGTGGAAACTTCCAGCCTGGTGTTGGGAAAAGTATGGAGGATGCTCTAATCTTGAACCAGCAACCCAGTTGAGCCTTCCCAATATGGGAGTCACTCAGTCAATAACACAGGACTCCCCTTTGGTTTGTCTCATTAGTAATTCTAAGACCCTTTACTCCCAAACTGACCTCAAAATCAAATGCTTTGTTAAGCGCAGCACTCAAATTTGGCCATAATACAAATGAGATAATCTGTGCCAATGGCCCAAGTATGAGACCTTTGATCAAGAAATTCTCCAAAGCAGACCCAGCTGGGAACCCAGAGGACCAGCCACTCGGACTTCCCCACAGGCTCGAGCACCACATTATCAAGCACCTTTCAGGCAACAGATTACTGAAAAATAAGAGGTTTGAACAGTACAGTATAATTTTATTGCAGATTTTTTTTAAATAGTAGTACTATTATGATTATTCCTAATATACTTACTATATTCCCACTTTTTTCTTTTATTAATATTCTTATCACTCTAGAATCCTCTTATTTATCTGTTTCCTCGGAGACTCTCTTTTTTCTCATGCTGACAACCTATTTCTTTTAATCCCGCTTTCACTATTCCTATGACATAGTACCTCTATAGACTCATTTCCTATCTCACTAACGTTATATTCTACACCCCTCCTCATCCTCTTTTTCCACCATTTGAAATTGTGTTCCCTATTGCAAACCTATTGGTTATGCTGTAGATAATAAGGTGAACTCATTTCTGTATATTATGGCAATAGTTAATATCTAAATAGGGTCTATATGGATTAAGGACACATATTGTTTATATGGTGTGCTGCTAATATTAATCTCTTCAAGGTGAGGTATTGAAAATCTGCAGGGACATAAGTCTTTAAAGGGAAACTGCAATACTTCTGATTTGCACTGCTAGAGGGGAAGATACATGAGCAACATGAGAAAACAAGGGAAGAAAGTGTCCCAAACAAACCTAGATGCTATGTCAATGGAACCCAATGACAACATGGTAGAAGGAATGTCAGAAAGGGAGTTCAGAACGTACATAATTAAAATGATCCAAGAAGTGAATGATGTGATGAAAGAGCAAATGCAGACAATGAATAATCAACCAAAAGAGCAATTGCAGGAAGCAAAACATCATTTCAATAAAGAAATAGAAATTCTGAAAACAAACAACAAACAGAAATCCTTGAAATGAAAGAAACAATAAACCAAATTAAAAACTCAATAGAAACCTTAACCAACAGGCTAGATCACTTGGAAGACAGAACCTCAGACAATGAAGACAAAATATTTAATCTTGAAAACAAAGTGGACAAACAGAGAAGGTGGTAAGGAATCATGAACAGAACCTCCAAGAAATATGGGACATTATGAAAAGACCAAATTTAAGAATTATTGGGATTGAGGAAGGCACAGAGATACAAACCAAAGGAATGAATAATCTGTTCAATGAAATAATATCAAAAAATTTCCCAAATCTGACAAATGAGATGGAAAATCAAATACAAGAGGCTTACAGGACACCAAACACACAAAATCACAACAGATCCACACCGAGGCAAATTATAATGAAAATAACTAACATACAAAATAAAGATAGAATTTTAAAGGCTGTGAGAGAAAAGCATCAGATTACATACGGGAGAAACCAATACAGATATCAGCAGATTTCTCAGCCCAGACCCTAAAAGCAAGAAGGGCCTAGAACAACATATTTCAAGTTCTGAAAGAAAATGGATGCCAACCAAGAATCTTATACCCAGCAAAACTTACCTTTACATTTGATGATGAAATTAAATCCTTCCATGTTAAAAAAAAAAAAAAGCTAAAAGAATTCACAAATAGAAAGCTTGCATAGAACATTCTCAGCAAAATATTCCAAGAGGAAGAAATGAAAAACAACAATGTAGTCCAGCAAAGGGATGAATTACCCTAAAGGAATAGCCAATTAAAGGAGAAACCAAGTCAAGTTAAAAGTCAAAAATAAGTCAAAATGACCGGGAATGTAAGTCATATCTCAATAATAACCCTGAATGTTAATGACCTAAACTCATCAATCAAAAGACACAGACTGGCAGTTTGGATTAAAAAGAAAGACCCAACAATATGCCTTCAAGAGATTCATCTCATAGAAAAGGACACTCACAGACTGAAGGTGAAAGGATGGGAAAAAAAACATACCATGCACACAGATTCAGTAAAAAAGTGGGGGTTTCCATTCTCATTTCAGAGAAGGCAGACTTCAAGCCAAAGTTAGAAGGGATAAATAAGGTAATTTAATACTGCTTAAGGGAAGCATAAATCAGCAAGATATAACAATCATAAATATTTATGCCCCAAACAATAGCACATCCATGTATGTTAAACAAACACTTCTCAATTCCAGGAACCAAATAGACCACAACACAATAATACTAGGTGACTTTAATACACCTCTCTCAGTATTGGACATATCTTCCAAACAAAAATTGAACAAAGGAACTATAGATCTCAATAACATAATCAATAATTTAGACTTAACAGACATATATAGAGTATTCCATCCAGCAACAAGTGAATACACTTTCTTCTCAGCAGCACATGGATCCGTCTCTAAAATAGACCATATGTTATGCCACAAAGGTACTCTTAGCAAATACAAAAAGATAGAGATACTACCTTGGATTCTGTCAGAGCATAATGGAATGAAATTGGAAATCAATAATAAAATAAAAAACAGAAACTACTCCAACACCTGGAGATTAAATAATACACTATTAAATGATGTATGGATAACAGAAGACATTAGGGGGAAAATAAAAAAATTCATAGAGGTAAACGAGAACAATGATACAACATATCAAAATCTCTGGGACACTATGAAAGCAGTACTAAGAGGAAAATTCATAGCAAGGACAGCATTCAACAAAAGAATGAAAAGTGAACAAATAAATGACCTCACATTACAGCTCAAAGCCTTAGAAAAAGAAGAACAGATTAGCACTAAAAGTAGTAGAAAACTGGAAATAATTAAAATCAGAGCTGAAATCAATGAAATTGAAACAAAAGAAACTATTCAAAAAATTGACAAAACAAAAAGTTGGTTCTTTGAAAAGATAAACAAAATTGATAAACCCTTAGCCACACTAACAAAGAGAAGAAGAGAAAAAAATCAAGTTACTAAAATTCAAAAATTCAAGATGAAAAAGGAACTATCACAAGGACAACATTGAAATACAAAACATAATTAGAAACTATTTTGAAAATCTATACTCCAACAAAATAGAAAATCTCAAAGACATCGTTAGGTTTCTAGAGACATATGACCCACCCAAACTGAATCTGGAAGACATACACAAGTTAAATAGACCAATTTCAAGCAATGAAATAGAAGAAGTCATCAAGAGCCTACCTACAAAAAAAGTCCAGGGCCAGATGGATTCTTAGCTGAGTTCTACAAGACCTTCAAAGAAGAGCTCATTCCAATACTCCTCAAAGTATTCCATTAGATAGAAGAGGAGGGAACACTTCCAAAATCATTCTATGAAGCTAATATCACTCCGATACCAAAATCAGAGAAGGACACATCGAGGAAAGAAAATTTCAGACCAATATCCCTAATGAACATAGATTTCTAGCAAATTGCATACAAAAGCATATTAAAAAGATAGTGCACCATGATCAAATGGGTTTCATCCCGGGGATGTAAGGTTGGTCCAACATCCAGAAATCAATAAATGTAATTCACCACATCAACAGACTTAAAGTCAAGAACCACATGATTATTTCAATAGATGAAGAGAAAGCATTTGATAAAATACAGCACCCCTTCATGCTCAAAACACTAGAAAAAATAGGGATAGTAGGAACATACCTCAACATTGTAAAGGCTATCTATGCTAAACCCATGGCCAACATCATTCTAAATGGAGAAAAACTGAAAGCATTCCCTCTAAAAACTGGAACAAGGCAGGGATACCCTCTTTCACCACTTCTATTCAACATCGTACTTGAAATTCTAGCCAGAGCAATTAGGCAGACTAAAGAAATAAAAGGAATTCGAATAGGAAAAGAAGAACTTAAACTATCACTATTTGCAGATGATATGATTCTATATTTAGAGGAGCCGAAAAATTCCACCAGAAAACTTCTAGAACTCATAAATGAATTCAGTAAAGTAGCAGGATATAAGATCAACACCCATAAATCTAAAGCATTCTTATTCATAAGTGATGAATCCTCTGAAAGAGAAATTAGGAAAACTACCCCATTCACAATAGCCTCAAAAAAAAAAAAAATACCTAGGAGTCAATTTAACAAAAGAGGTGAAAGACCTCTACAACAAGAACTACAGAACACTAAAGAAAGAAATTAAAGAAAACCTTAGAAGATGGAAAGATCTCCCATGTTCTTGGATAGGCAGAATTAATATTATCAAAATGGCCATACTACCAAAAGCTCTATACAAATTCAATGAAATTCGAATTAAAATCCCAATGATGGACCTCATAGAAATAGAGTAAGCAATCATGAAATTCATTTGGAGGAATAAGAGACCTAGAATAGCTAAAGCAATCCATAGCAGGAAGAGCGAAGCAGGTGGTATCACAATACCAGACCTTCAACTATACCACAAAGCAATAGTAACAAAAACAGCATGGTATTGGCACCAAAATAGGCAGGTAGACCAATGGTACAGAATAGAGGACACAGAGACAAACCCACATAAATACAGTTATCTCATACTTGACAAAGGAGCCAAAAACACACAATGGAGAAAAGATAATCTCTTCAACAAATGGTGTGGGAAAACTGGAAATCCATATGCCAAATTGAAACTAAACCCCTATCTCTCAAAACTTAACTCAAAATGGATCAAGGACCTAGGAATTAGACCAGAGACCCTGCACCTAATAGAAGAAAAAGTAGGTCCAAATCTTCATCATATCCACCTAGGACCAGACCTCAATCACAAGAAATAAAAGCAGGAATCAATAATTGGGATAGATTCAAACTAAAAAGCTTTTTGCTTATCCGTGAAGCCAGAAAATTTGCATTATATAGACCCATTACTATCCTTACCACACACTCCCTCCCAGATCTTCTCAGTCATCATTCATTTTTATCCCTTACCCCAACCACAATCCAATTATTCATGTACAACTCCTGGCTCTCCTAACTACATTCCAGCAAGACTCCTTAGTAAGCCCTGTCACTCTTCTCCCTGCAACAATCCCTCTGCCCCTATGATTTCCCACTCTTGTCCTGACACCCTCCCATATAACTGGTAAAAGGCTCCTGACTCCCCAGCCTGGTTCACAGATGGAAGCTCCCAGAAACAGTCCCCTTACCTTGCAGGTTATGCTGTAATTCAAGGAAGAGCTGCAGTAGAATCTCCTTCCATCCTCACCCTGGTATCTGAGACGTCCTCTTTACCCTCAGGCACCACCTCCCAGCGGGCTGATTTAGAGGCCCTCACTGGAGCTTTATCATTAGTGAAAGGAAAATGCAATGCGATGAGCAACACAGAAATCAGGCGAGGAGATCCACACATAGAAAGTTTTATTTGCCAGTCAGGGTCTGACAAAAGCCATCACTCAGGAAAAGCGAGAGAGGCAGGAAGAACTTAGCTCTGGGGTATTTTATAGGGCAGTTTGGACGGCTTGCTTTTGGTCCCATGAACTCGCATGAGCTGTTTGCCTAAGAACTTAGGATGGGCTGTCAGGATAAGTAAGGGCATGTTCCAGTGGTGTGGTTAATGAGAGGTGGGAAGGGGAAGTTACATTTTCACTCTTGTTTTCTCTGTAAGTACCCCTCTAGGGCAGGAAAGCAACTTGTAGTAAGAACTTAAAATGGCTGCATAGATGCTAAGCCTTGAACCTAATATTCCTCCCTTTTTTGTTTTATACTGGGGCCCCTTGGGAATGTGGGTGAATATTGCTCTTCTAGCTACTTCCAGCTAGAGTGGGATGTTGTCCCCTAATTCAGATCCATTCTAAAGGGTGTGGGAGGTCATTAGGACACTGATGAAGATCTGAACTGGGAGACAGTGGTGACATTAAGAGGTATCCATCATCACTTCCCGATAGTCATACATATTCCCCAAGGATCATCTGGTTGATTGTTTGATTAGTGAAGATCTTGGTTCTCTCCAGGATGGTTTCTTAGAGGCACCTGAAGAGACAGGGAACTAAAAAGTTAAGGTTAGTATGGCAGTTGTTTTCCTGGGTTAAAAGAGTAACAGTTGTGAGAGGGTAGAGACAGGGAGTTCAGCCTCTGGTGGTAGGGCCAAGTTGGTTGGAGAGATATGTCCTTTCTGTTGTCCAAAATCTCCTGAGGTTAAGCCCTATGGGTTACTTGGGACCAAAGAAAGAAGCAAGGGTGAGTGTGTGTAAGGGAAAACAGGGGATTGGTCAGAAGAGGAGGGAGAGAGATCTGTAGCCGCTGGGGTGGGTGAGGGAGGTTTGGAACTTTGAGAGGAGGTCTCTTCCCATTAAGGCAGTGGGGCAATGAGGTATGATTTAAAAAGAATGGGTAAAAGGAGTTCCTTTAATGCTGCATAAGGCTGCTCCCGTGTCAATGAGGAAAGAGAGTGGCCTACCTTCAACAGTGGCAGTTACCCTGGGCTCCCAGTGGGTAATAGTCATCAGAGCGGAGAGTCCTGGGTACCCTTAATCCCCAGAAGCCAGCTCAGTTAGGTTAATTAGGGAGGAGGAATAGGAAGGTTTGGCCCCTCACCTCATTGGGTGGAAAGACAATCGACTTCCCAATGTTTGTTCCTTTGCATTTTAGGGCATGGGCTGAGTGGTGGTCCAGGATTAGGGCATGAAGATCCAGGAAGTGCCTTACAGTGCCCTTTGTTGGAGGCTATACCCTTGGGTTTGCCATGCAGGGCTTGTGCCAAAAGTTGAAATTTGGCTTTATCTTTCTTCCCTTTGTCCATTTTTGTTCTTTTTGTCTATAATTAAAAACCTTAAAAGCAGCATTAAAGATAGTTGGGCCATTTTTATGATTTGCTAGGAAATAAATGACCGACCATTTGATCTCTTAGTGTGTGGCCATTGGTTTGGCAATTCCCAGTTAGGGTCCTCTGAGGGAAGGACCAAATGAGACACCTAAAATCAATCCCACTCATCCTGTGGCAGCTCCAACAGGATGAGTGGGATTGACTTTAGGTGTCTCATTTGCATGTGCTTGGGTGGTGGCTCAAATTCTCCCTCGCTTCCAGGAGGGTAGAAGAGAGAATGATGGAAAGGGGGAAAGTCGTTAGGGTTGGGAGGTAAAAGGATTAAGGGAGAGCACGCAAGGAGGACCTATGCAGGGGAGCCGGATTGACACGAAGAGGGATGAGAGAAAAGAGGAGACTGGAGCAGAGTGAAAAGGGGTGTCATTTGTTCTGGCTTCAGCAATCTGAATGGGTGCAAAGAAGATTTAGGCCGGGACATTGGGAAGGGGGCTATATGGGCTCATAAAGAGTTGGTTTACAGTCTGATTAGTGAATGCCTATATTTGATTTTGTACAAAGTTTTTAAAGTAATTTGTAAGATAAGGTCCTATGAAGAGTAGTAGGATGATTGCAAAGAGAGGGCCCATCAATGGGAGCAGCCAGGGGAGAGTTTGTCCTAAAAGGTCCCAGGGAGGTGACTGCCGCGGCGGCGTTTTTGGATGTTCTCCCAGAGTTCATTTATTTTTCCTCTGACTATTCCGGATTTGTTGGTGAAGTAATAGCATTCCTCTCCGAAAAAGGGGTGCCTCCCTTCTCTGCTGATGGTAAGTCAATGGCTCTCCTATTTTGGAGAACCACATTGGCTAAGGAGGTGACTTGGATTTGAAGAGACTTTAGGGAATCTGCCACTCATATAAAGTCCTCATTCAATTCTTGGGAGAGTTTATAGTAAAGATGGGTGGCTGTTCCTATTCCTGCCACCCCCGTACCAGCTGCTGCCAGTATACCTGATCCAATGAGCACTGGGGCATGGATTGCTCTTTTGCATCTGGGATGTTGAAGTGGAGTCCAGGAGTGGGAAGAAAGGGCCAATTCGACCTCCCCCTCAGAGTATATGGTTATGTCAGGTATGAGGAGGACCGGGAGGCAGAAGGTGGGAATAGGGTGTGTCAGGCAGTGAGGAATGGAGTTTCCACAGAGGAAGAAGATGCGGGTGACATTGTGTGTTGCATTGCATAGGGAACTACTAGGGAACACGGTGGAGTAGAGGCATAGGGTGGGAGAAGGTGCAGCAAAGAAATATTGGAATAAAGTGGTCTTGCAGGAAAGAGAAAGCCTGAATGTAATGAATCTCCTTCCATTCCCCCGAGATCTCACAGAAGACAGAACCTAAGACTATTGGGATCTAAGGAGTCATTAAGTGGCCATTTGAAGTCATTATCTAGAGTATATAATGGCCAAATTATGTATATAATTTGATTACATAAATGGATAAGCTTTTTTGGTTAGTGGGGCTCACCACCCCACTAGTGTGGGGGGGGGTAGTGTTGAGGCTAAGCCTGCAGGGTGCCTGGGTGCCCAGCACCAGGGCTTTGTAGAAAACGAGTCATAGAGATGAGACTCAGGACCAGAAGTAGGTGTCGCAAGGGGCAGTCTCCCCCGTCAGCCCGGAGCTCTCCCCCAGCAATCAGCATAGGGATTCAGCCAGAGTTGCAAGAACTGTGGTTGGGGCTTCTCCCACCTGTGGAGAGCTTCAGGGTTGCTGGACCCTCAACAATCACTTCCCGGGTCTCGCAGGTCATTTAACCAAAAGCCAGGGAGGAGCCATTTAACCAATGAGGCCAGAGTCTGGATGTGAAGGAGAGCACTCGGAGAGGTGGAGGCCTGGTCTCCAAAGAGGGTCCGATTGAGTCCCAGGGCAGCTCAGACCCTTAGAGCAAGGGGAGCAAGCATGCTGGGGAGCCTGATCTGAGTCAAGGCACCAAATGAAAGGAAAATGTGATGAGGATGAGCAACACAGAAACCAGGTGAGGAGATCCACACGTAAAAGGTTTTATTTGCCAGTCAGGGTCTGACAAAGGCCATCCCTCGGGAAAAGTGAGAGAGGCAGGAAGAACTTAGCTCTGGGGTATTTTATAGGGCAGTTTGGACGGCTTGAGTTTGGTCCTATGAACTCACATGAGTTGCTTGCCTAAGAACTTAGGATGGGGCTGTCAGGATAAGTACAGGAATGTTCCAGTGGGGTGGTTAATGAGAGGTGGGAAGGGGAAGTTACATTTTCACTCTTGTTTTCTCTGTAAGTACCCCTCTAGGGCAGGAAGCAACTTGTGGTAAGAACTTAAAATGGCTGCATAGATGCTAAGCCTTGCACCTAATAATTAGCCAGGGACAAATCAGTCAGTATTTTCACTGATTCCAAACACACATACAATATTATTCATTCTGACATCTTTATCTGGAGAGAAGTGGGCTTCCTAACTCAGACAGGAACCCCCATTCTTAATGCTAGTTATATAAAAATTTTGCTTGAAGTTGCACTTTTATCCCAAAAGGTGGCAGTCTTACACTGTAAAGAGCATCAGACCAGTAAAAATTACGTTTCCTTGGGGAACCAGGCAGGGGCCAGGGGTGCTAAAAAAATTGCTCAGTCCGGCCACCACCCCCAAACAGTTTTATATTCTATGCCTACAAAACTCCAGCTTGCCCCTGATGAAATCAAGGCCCTTTTATCTTATCTCTAATTTATTCCACCCAGACACTTGTTCTTTCCAAATATTACCAAAGAATTCACTAAGCCTGACCCCTTCTGATTTACAGTATCTCCAGCATATTTTCCCGATCATGTACAACCTGTCTCAAGACTAACTCCAACTCTAATGTGAGACCACCCCCATTTCCCATATACCAAGGAAGAGGAGTCCTTCCTGCCATGGACTGGCAACTTGGCTCACCCACATGCCCCCCATAAGAAGGACCAAATATCTCCTAGTCTTGGTAGACCTCTTTACTGGATGGTCAGCAAAGCCTTTCCAACTAATAATAAGAGGGCTTTTACGGTTACAGTCTTACTTTCCCGAGAAATAATTCCATGCTTTGGTTTACCTGCCTCCCTCCATTCTGATAATGGCCCCAAGTTTACTTCTTCTATTACACAAGAATTGGCTAAAATTTTAAATATAAAATGGAATTTCCACATTCCCTACCTTCTGTCCGCAGTCCTCAGGAAATGTTGAAAGGACAAATAGGACCCTGAAGGCAACCTTAACCAAAGTATCTATGGACACTCACTTAGATTGGATGTAGCTCCTCCCTTTGGCCCTTCTCTGGATCTGAGCACTACCCCCATAAAACCCTCATGAACAGCCCCTTTGAACTACTTTATGTGTGACCCCTCATCCCACCCACCCACCTCAATCTCAATCACCTGGCATTCCTACTGATGACCTGAAACCCCCCTAGTTCACCTCAGGGCTGTGCTCTGGAATTATGCCCACACCCATCTTCCCCAGCCCCAATCTTCAGGACCCCCTCCTCCTATCCATAGGAGACTTTACTTCTCCCCTTCCCAGCCTGTAGCCCCCTTACAAGACAAATGGATAGGCCCTTTCAAGGTCATTTTAACCACTCCCATTGCAGCCAAATTAGAAGGCCACCGCCCCTGGATCCATCTAAGCAATTTAAAACTCATTCCTCCTAATGCCTCTTATCATTCCATTCCCACAGGCCCCACCAGACTTCACGTTACCTACCTTCCTGCCATTCCTGAGGAAGCTGCTGAGCCTCACACTGGAAATACCTAATGTCCCTTTCTCAGACCACCTTTCACCTTTTCAACAGCACTCAGAGATGACTTAAATTTATCACATTCACTCCCCCTTCATCTTTTCAAGTATTAGACCTCATTTGGGCTTTCTGGTTTCAAGAGACATTCATTGACTCAACCCCCATCCAAACTTCCTTCTTCTCTCTGTTTTCTGCATGTAGTCTTTATTCAGTGAGAATCCTGTCCCTGCAAGCAAAAATGTTAAAGCCTCGAACCTGGAAGACACACTCTATGCCATGCAGACAGGTTAAGAAAGCAACAGAAATAACCACACAACAATTGAGAAAAACAGGTCAACTCATTATTCATACTAATAGATTCCTCACGCTGGTCTTCATAATCTGCACCACTCTGAGCATGACCAATGGCACACATTCCACAGCCTGCCATTGCTCACCCAGTAACATGGTTTGACCTTCCCACTTCAGTCTATGTAATTCCACCACCTCCTTATCTGGTCCTTTTTTAACTACTGGGTCCTCCCAACAATTTTTGTTCAATTACTCAGGATTGTCCGCCCGATTCCCACTTTGCATTTTCCTCAATAACTCATATTGTTACCACACTGGTCCTCAAACTTGGCTTACACATGTCCCTAAGAAATAAGATCAAGAGGTCAGGCTTATTTTCCTCACTGGCAGAGGTTCCCCTGCTTGGTAGGAAGCTGTGGTTACTTACTCATTAAACAGGCCCCTCTGCCCTTATCGTGAACACTGGGATCCCTTGCATGAATTGATACAGTGGTCTGAATGTGTTACATCCTAGTCTCAAAATCTTCTCTGTTGTAGGAAAATAGGTTATAGATTGGGGTCTTCATAGGGAATTGATTGATGCTGAACCTAGAGTTTGGGGATGGAGATTGTCTCATGGGGACAATTTACATCATTTTTATAGAACTGTTCTACGTTCAACTCCACTATTTACTGGTCCAAGGGAGAATTATCATCTCTGGCCATAAGAATGAATTTTGAGCCAATTCAGGACACCATATGAAAAATAGGTCTAACTCAGGAGCCTTTTAGAATCTGAAGTGGTGGTTTTTGATATAGTAACCTTCAACCATAAAAATGAAAAGTTGTACCCAATTTGTGTACAGTGAATCAAAATGCAGTCTGTAAAAATAAAAAAGGAGTTACCCATCTCAATACTTCCTTTCTTATGGAGTTCTGTCTCATAGAATGGGTATCAAA
>JAJEJO010052838.1:9673-164878 GCA_020662805.1 Glaucomys volans | reverse complement strand
GATGAGGTGGGAATGTGAGGCCCCCAACATTTGGTTGTGTTCACCGAGAAGCCTCCTGCATCACCTACCAGGACCAAAGAGCTTTACTCAAGGTATGTGGATGGTTTCCATTTTTGCTGGTCTACATGTTTGATAAATGCTAATTTTTTCAAACTTCAAAGAGATGTGGGTTGGGAATGATGGTCCTCTTTTCAACAGTGAGATACAGTTTCATAATTCTCACATAACCTTCTGAGGACCAAGTATGTATAAAATTGGATGCCCAGCCCGAGAAAACTGCTCTGTTCTCTGAAATCCCTCTAAATCGAGAACAAAATCCTGCTTTTGTTTCTTTGGCCAGGAACCCCTGAGTCATGTCTCCTAGGATTTAGCCCTTTGTTTTACTGAATACGTTTGGTCCATGGCTTCCCCAAAGTCACATCAGTGGATGATCAGTTCCTTAGCTCTCATGAGAATGGAAAAAAATTGAGGGGGAAAGTTGCTTTTGGGTTTTGGTGGTTTCATTATTCAAGATTGATCACTTTAATAATTAAATTCGCATTAGTACCTTAATGGACTTTATACATTTTACCATGACCTGGCCATATTTGAGAAAATTTAGAAGCACAATATTATTCTTGGGTTGGCAACAGATGTGAGCACAACCACTCAGAAACAGGGAAATAAATTAAGCCATGAGTGTATACAGACATAAATATAGTTTTATAATCAGAAAGTAATATTAAAATAGCAACCATATATATATATTTATGGTAAAATTGGATCATATTTATGTATACGATTCCTCTAGACTGCTCCTAAATGCATGCACGTCCTTACTTTAACTTATTACTTTTGCAATCCATGCTCCAAGGTCACGATGTTCTTTAATTGTAAAATGTTTTAGATAAGGAGATGCAACCACTGCTAACTTTGTTTACAAACTTCAGTTTCCTCCACCAATTTGCTTGCTGAAACTCATACCAAGTAGTGGAGCAAAAGGTACTGTCATTCCCTGGAGTATGCCCCCAGTCTGCTTTCTTCTTATTGGATGTGTCCATCAGTTCCTGTCTTTTCCTTTTTTGATTTTTAATTTTTAATAATTCCATGGTGAGAATCCTTATATCCAGCCATATGCATTTTTCAATTACTTCCTTAAACTTTGTTCTTTCAAATGGGATTGATTAGCTAAATTTTTTAAACTTTTTTTTTTTGGTGCTGGGGATCAAACCCAGGGTCTGATGAATGCTAAGCTTTTGCTTTACCACTAACTCAAGCAGCTGGCTCCTAGTGAAAACTTTCAAAGTCACTGATGTTTATTGTTAGAATGGGTCAAACAATTAAAATTTCTATCAATGCAACCTTTCTAGTATTAATATTTATTTTAATTTCTTTTAACTTATATAATCTTTAATAAATGTCAACTTTTTCTAACATATGGGGATTATAAGATTGTGCATTTATAATTTTTTACCCAAAGCAGAACCTTCATGAAACCTTTGGGAGTTAAATGAAGCATTATTATAGTCTCACTATGGTGGTGAGCATACACCAGGAGTTCGCTGGGAAATGACATATGATCCTTCTATTAACAAAGCATAATGATAAAAAATATCCACACACCCACTTCACAATGGAAGAATTAGGACATTTGCATCCAACTCTTTTCCCTTTCTCTCTCCCTTCTCTACCTTGCTCCAAGAGATAACCCTTCCCCAAATTTTGTGTTTATCATTCCCTAGATTTTGAATAAAAAACTATTCAGTGAAAAATAGACGTGTGTCACTAGACTCTTGATTCTTTAGCTTTGCTTTTTTCTGTATTTCAGGGAAATGGGATTCTTCTGGTTGTCATCTTCTGCAGTTGGACTTCTCACACAATATTCCGTGTCTTTCTCTAACTTTTTCTTTGTTGCTGTTATTCATTCATTATTATAGCCATATATTATTCTATGGTAAAAATTTATCATAAGTTGCCTATCCATTTTCCCACTGACGTTTTGTAGTCTTTCTTTCAAGACCTTTGCTATTACAAATCATGCTCTGTGTTCTTTCCTAAATCTCTGAATGTACATGGCTAAGAGAGTCCTTGGGTGTATTCCAAGGGGGAGAAATGCTGGATCCCAGAATTTGCTAAGCCTCAACTTTAATAAAGAACAGAAAATTGCTTTCAAATATGTTATGCCATATTTTTGCAAATGCTCACTTAACTTTAGCATTACTCAAGATTTTTATTGCTGCTGATTAAAAAAATAAAGTGGTATTTCATTGAGATCTTGACTTTCTCTGCTTACTGAGGCAGTTGAGTTTAAGGTCTCACTGACACTAGAAGTAAATATGTGAAAAATTGATATCTTTACAATTTTTAAGTGGATAGGAACACTTAAAAATTGTGAAGATAATTCCACAAATGACATGTTTTTTATTTCTTTAGATCTTCTACCATGTTGCACATGAATGATTTCTCCACATGAATTTTTTTTCTTTAGTTTTTTTTTAGTTGAAGATGGATACAATGCCTTTATTATCTGTTTATTTTTTATGTAGTGCTAGGATCAAACCCAGCGTCTCACATGACCTAGGCAAGTGCTCCACCACTGAGCTTTTCTTTTTTAAGAAAAAAAATCGTACATCAGTTAGGACTCCAGACAATATTGAATAGAAATAATGAAATAAGGCATCTTGTTTTTTCCTAATTTTAAGGAGATTGAACCTATGTAATTCACCACAATGATCTTTGCTGTCATTCTTTTTTTTTTTTTTGACAAAAACATTTTTATCAGATTTGAGGAGTTTCGAACTATTCCTAAATTATTAGGAGTTTGTGTTATGAGTGGGTGACGACAGATTTTATCAAATTCTTTTATAATCTTTTGAGATAATGTTTTTCTATTTTAACTAAGGTGGTGAATGATAACAGTGTGAAAATTTATTCTTCATATATACAAGTAAAGGACATATATAATATATTCTCCATATATTCTCAAGAATGTAAATACTATATTCTTTACATTTTCTAAAGAATGTTTGTGTACACACACACACACACACACACACACACCACATTGAATTTATTCACCGAGTTTGTCAGGTTTTCTGTCCTCTAGTTCCTGAGTGAGATTGGGCTGTACTTCTCCTTCCTCTTTCTCTTGTCTAGTTTTGGTAACAAGGTTAGGCTGGCCTCATTGAATGAGTCAGGGAATACTTTTACGCGTTTTTTTCCCCTTTGATCCAAACTAGTTTGCTAACATTGGAATTTTCTTCTCCTTAAAAATTCTAACACTTTTATAAAACTTTGTAAAGCAGCTTGGCCTGGTATTTTCTTTGTGGCAAGATTTTTAACTATTTGATTCCATTTTCTGAAAGGTGTTAGGACTCTCTCAACTTTATGTTTTTCTTAAGTCTCTTTCAGGAAGCTCTATTTTCCTGAGATTGTGTGAACTTCCTCAAAGTTTTTTTCATTTATTGACCCAAGATTTTTTAAAAAAATTTTATTTGTTCTTTTTAAGACACTATGGCCCAAGATTTTAATGTAGTTATTATTGAATTATTAAACTTTTCTCTACTCATGTTCTCTCTTATTTTCTTTCTTTTTTTTTTTTTTTTTCCCAATGCTAGGAATTGAAGCCAGGCCTTTGCACATACTAGACGAGGGAGCCACCCGAGGGCTCCACCCCGAGGGCTCCACCCCAGGGCTCCACCCCAGGGCTCCACCCCGAGGGCTCCACCCCAGGGCTCCACCCTGAGCTACATCCCCAGCCTCACTTTGCTTCCAGTAGTATATATTTTCATCTTCTCGTTTTCTTAACCCATTCTGTACAAAGTTTGTCATATTATTGGTTTTTAAAAGAGAAACATTGAAGATTCATTGATCCTTCTTATTGTTTGATTTGTTTCATTCACTTTCTTCTCATATTTTTATTTATTTTCTTCTTTCTTTCCTTCTTTCTCCTTCCTTCCTTCCTTCCTTCCTTCCTTCCTTCCTTCCTTCCTTCCTTCCTTCCTTCCTTCCTTCCTTCCTTTCTTCCTTTTCTTTCTATCTTTTTTCTTTTTGTGTGTGGGGTTATTCTATTTCAAACTTTTGAAGCTGATTGCTTAGCTTGTTTCCTTTTCTGTCCTTCTTTAGAGTATTTACATCTGCCTGTTTCCTTCTAATCATTTCTTTTCTGGCAGTCTACAAACTATGCTACATTCGGTTCTAGTTATTTCTAATTTTCATCATAAGTTTTCTCTGACCTATGAATTACTTAGAAATGTTTGTAAATTTCCAAATCTATGGACACTTAGCTATGCAGTTTTTCACTGTCATCTGATTCAGTTGCATTGCGGTAGGTAGGAAAACGTATTCTGTATGTCACACATTCTTCGAAATTTTGACTTATGCTATGGTCCAGTATTTGGCATTTTTTTTTTGAGATGGAAGTAAGTGTTTCGTGCATGCTTGAGAAGAATGGCTAATTTCTAATTGTTATGTGCAGAATTCTATGTAAGTCCAATAAATCAATTGTGTGTCAAATTTTCCCTACCTCTCATTTCTTTAATCTCCCATAGTGGCAGGTGTTTGGATAGCTCCTCTTACCTTGCACTAAAGGCACCTACATGAGGTGTCAATCCAGAGGCTCTGTGATTGGTGCTGAGAGTCCTGGAGGACAGAGGACTCCCCAAAAGGACAGTGCTGGAGTTGGGCACAGCACCCTGTTTGTAGGGCAGAGCATCAGAGCTGCAGGGACAGGGCTCATTCTCTGCTGATCGGCAGCACAAGTGATCTCCTCAGTCACAGGTAGACTCCATGGCATTCCTGCTCGTGGGTGGGAGGCTGGGCTTGCTGGGGTGTGGGTATGAGCTCAGGAAGTGAATTCACTCCTTCATTTGATGGATATTATTGGGAACTGGACTGAGTCAGGCTCTGGTAAAGGTGCTCTGGCCCTGGCCCTCAGAGTCCCCATCCACTGGGAGCCCTTCTGATTCCTATAAGAGAAACATCCCAAAGGTAAGACATCATCATTCCTTAGAGGATCATGGGGTGGGGTACATGTTTGTGCTGGGGTTATCATGCTACGCCATGGAAACAACTCACTTCCAGGTACGACAGCCAGGCGTTAGGTCATCTTGTGAGAGTCTACTTTCGGGGGCATCTTAAGTCTCTATTCTCTGCTCCATTTAGCAGGCAGCAGATTATGTTTTCTGGACCTAGAAGATTGTTGTAGGTTAAAAAGCAGAAGTTGCTGCAGACTCTTCCTTTCCTGGGAGTGTAGATAACAGGTTGAGCACCTAGCAGAGGAAGTTTTGAGGGGCATGCTAGAGCAGAAATTCATGCTATTTGTGTTCTCTCCCTCATGAGAAAACATGTGAAAATTAGTTGCATGCATTGAAAATGAGTGGCTTTACATAAGAATGGAATCACTTGGTGCACCTGGAGGCCTGGGCCTTGTCTGATTGCAGCTCAATGACATTACCACATGGGTGACTTTATTAAGAGCGGGAATCACAGGCATTTTTCTCCACATTCCAGCTTTTACAATTATCTCTAAATATTGTTCACCTGTATCACCATATTGAGGTGGTGGCTGTCATTTCATCTGCCACTAGATCTTGCTATTTGCTATGGGGATAAAGAAGCACCTATATTTCTACATCACAGGTTTATTTTTAAACACTATTTTCAACTGGGCATAGTAGCACACACCTGTAATCCCAGTGACTTGGGAGACTGAAGCAAGAGGATCACAAGTTTGAGGCCAGCCTTGGCCATTTAGGGAGAACATGTATCAAAATTTTAAAAAAGTGGGGGGCTGAGGATTAGTTCAGTAGTAGTGTACCCCTGGGTTCAATTCTCAATAGTGCAAAAAAATACATATATTTTTCATAATTATGTTTCAATGCTTCTGGCTTTTTTTCAGAATCCCTATCTACTTTAGTCTGGGCATTTAAAACTGTTACTCAGAGAAGAAAGCAGTAGGTCTCCCCAGATTCAGAGGGGTCAGGGCACAGAAACAGTGGTGGGATGGATTCACTGGTGGACTGGGGTCAGGGATTCTTGTTCCTGCCCCAAGGCAGGAATGGTACCACAAGGGCTGGACTTCAGGGCTTTACTCACATTCTCCTCTGAGACTGACTGACCTGTGTCTTTGAGCAAGAAACTGCACTCAACCATGGTTCAGGTCCTGTGCTCTGTGGGGCAGTGGACAACACAGGTCGCAGAACCCCAGCAGACTGCAGCGGGCCCTCACTGCATGCCAGTTCTCTTCCACTGCTTGGCACAGGCTGATGATAGGGGCTTCCCTTACCCCTGCCCTCAGAGAAGGTTGAGAGGAACTGAGCCACCTCCCGGCTGTGGTGGTGGCTTCCTTCCTTGTCAGTCACGTGGGGCTTGGCTCCTGTCCTTAGAGCCTGGGGTCACACAGTTCTCTGTGTCTGCCCTGCTGGGAGCCAGGAGCAGAGCAGCAGCATGAGTTCTGAGGTCGGCATGCTGAGAGCACTCCTCTTCCTCCTGGGTAAGTAAGGAGTGTAAAATGGGACAGATATTACCCTTCCCTGGCTGGGGTCAAGTGGCTAGTGATCAGGAAACTGAGGCTCTCAGCCCATCAGGGCTCCATCCCGACACAGGGATGTGTCCCTCTGGATAGGTGGGCTTTCTGACCGACCTGGCAGGGAGCAGTGCTCTGTGCTGTTTCATTTCAGTTGTGACTTACAAATGCTCCTGGGAAAAGGGAGACTAGGAAAGGTCATGTGGCAAAGGAGCTTCAGGCTCGGGATCTAGAAAAATCAGTTTCAACTGTGACTCCATTGTTGACAGACTAGAGGAGACTTCTGAGACTGCTAGTATCAGTTTCTGAACTAAAGAAATGGGAAACAATGTTTACTTTTCGGGATTGTCAGAGAACTACGTTAAATTTAAATAAGTCCAGTTACGATAATTTCATAGAAAGAGAAAAAACACCTAGGTGGCTGCCGCTGTGTGGCTGATGCGGTATGGTGTTACTGCTGCGGGTCTGGGCCCTCTGGAGACCGAGGCAGCACAGAGGCCTCCCTTCAAACCCCTGTCCTTGAGATCAAGTCAGAAATATTTTAGACATGTCGCTTAGAGTACAGGCAATCAATTTATCAGAAGCCATGGGAAAGGGGAAGAGGGGACACTCTCAAGGGAGATAGTGGGACTGTGTGCTCTTCTGTATGCCAGTTTTATTGGGAATCCTAGAGAAGTTTCCCAAGAGTCCCACCCAGGTTCATCTCTTGGCTTTTGACTGGCAGCAGGATGACATCAGACTTTCAAGTCTCCACTGCCTTGGCAACTCTAAGTCACTTTGGCCCAGGTTTTGGTGACCAGTTTTAATTGGATTCTTAACTATAAATTCTTACATATGTTATGGTTAGGAGGAATTATCCTTATCTCCCTGAGTTTGGGGATCTGATCTGTGAAAAGAGTCACAAAAGTCTGCCCCTTCAGGGTAAATTGTGTTTTTCTTATCAACATTATTTTGGATCTGCTTTTCTCCTGCTTTATAATAGGTAGTTTGCTGAGGAATGTGACCTATCCTGTCCACTTAAGCCAGGTAGGGCTGCAGGTAGATTGTTTCTTGGAAAAGAAAGCATGTGGGGGTCAGAATGGTGAGTCCATTTTATAGAATTATTCCCTTAACCTCATGTTCTCATGACCTGCATCTGTCTATTCCCTGTCCTTATCAGCTGTGGAGTGGACCCTGTTACCCAAAGCTGGCTTTGTCTTTAAAAATCACCTGCAACGCTGTGGTTTGAAAGAAGGGAGAAGGAGAAGAGGAAGAGATTAACAGAAAAGTAGGTCCAGATAGAAAGGGGGAGATACACAATTGAAGAAGTAGGCAGAAAGGAACAAACACAGATGTGGAGACAGAGTTCAGAGAGATGGTTCAGAATATTCATAGATACAGATAAGCAGACACAGAGATGCATGCTGCTTTGCAAAGTCCCCTTTGAGGTCAATAACTATTTCTTAAAAAGACCACAGACATACATAAAGATTCACTTTCTCAAAACTTGGATTGAACAACATTCAAAGGCAAGCAATCTATCTCCAGATATAAACGTCCATCTGCCAGTAGTAGCACGAATCCTGGACATGGACAAAACTATTCACAGGGCAGGATTCAATCTGAAGCCTGTAGTAAGCAGGGATAACAGGGACATTGGACTGTGGGAGTCAGGATGTCAGACAGACATCTTTCAGCGTACACATGGGCATAGGTCCCTGACAATGCTGATGGCAGGACTGCAGGAAACAGCAAGCAGAAATTAAGGGTGGACAGAGTAGCAAACCCAAAGCATGCATGTCCCAGTGAAGTGACAGAAGGTAATAGAAGTTTTAAATGTTCTTTGACTTATGTAGATACACAAACCAGTCTGTCCTGGGGAAAAAATGGAAGTTGAATTTAAGAAACCCAAAGAAAAATGTGCAAATTTTATTAACAGGAAGTTCCTTGAAGAATTGCAAGCTATTAACTTTTAAAATGCTCAAACCAAAAAGTAATAGCACAACTTTTAAGATTTTCTAGTGTTTCTCATGTGCCTGCTACTCGACTAACTTTGTATTTGTTCATCTGGTCCCCACGACAGCTCTAAGCGTTTCATGGATGGGGTTGGATTTCTTGTCCAAGGCGTTTCTGCTTGCTGGTGCTTTCAAATATGGACAGTAGAGACAGACAGCGGTCAGAGTAGAGTACGGGCTAGTTCTGAACTTCCTGAATCTCAAGCCTTGCTCTGCTTGCTATGTGACAGGCCTGAGAAATCAGGCAAGCTTTTCATCTTCTCTGCGCTCAGTTTTCTCATCTGCGAGTTGTGGATAATGATCCTACCTGTTCTCTCATAAGGCTGTTGAAAGAATTAACTCTGTTACCACATTCAAAGCACTCAGCAAGAGTCTGGCACGTGGTGAACACTCACTCTGGATATGAGGGGACTAATGCGATTTGGTCTTTACAGAAGGCATTTTATTGTGTTGCAAAAAGTAAGCTGATCAGGTTTTACCTAGGATTTCCCATTTGAAGGATTTTTTTTTTTGTAATGAAATAGCATAAAATTCTCAAAATATGCAATAGGGTGTTATTTAGGATTTGCTAAAACCATAGTGAAAACCAGAAATGACTGGACATTAGGAGGAATCTGGCTAGATCAATAATCCTCTAATGTTACAAGGCTCAGTATGTTTGGATGAAGGACGTGACTTTCTACAGACCAACATGAACAGTGCGGAAGTGACAAAGTAGTAATGACAGAGCTAGTGTCACGCAGGGATAAATGTGTTTTACAGGTTTGCTTACATAGAGAAAATGCAGCGGATGGGGAGTCTTTTCTCTTTTCAGGAAGTAAGATCATGGGGCATATTCCAACTGCCCTGTATTGAAAATTTTCATAATAATTTATGTGTTCCAAATTCTAATAAATAAATTTCTATGGATAAAGAGGAAAAAAAGTCTGTTGAAAACTACTTAAGAAAAATTTGGATTTCCCCTTGATTGACTGTGAAGGGGACCTAGAGGAGTTTCCAGTGAGATCTGCTAACAGATGTCCTGGGAGGGTGGGCAACCCGGGTGACCAGGCCAGTCACCCAAGGAAGACGTAAACGGTACCTGGGAGGCTCGAGGCACTTGGGAGTGATCTCTGCCCCGTCGGCCTGTGATGCCCAAGCTTCCAGGAGTAAGCTGGGCCTGAGGACCAGGTACACTCTTTTCTCCTCACAGAGTAGCTGAAGAGTTTTTGAAAAAAATTATTTTAATATTCCAAAACATTTTTTTAAAAACAGAGCTTAATGTAGCAAATGTCTATAGTGCCAACACCCTGAATTAACAAATATTAGAATTTTGTGGGTTTTAAAAGACATATGTATTTAAAGGTAAGTAGCTAGGTCAACCATGGAAGAAACAGAACATTAGAGATGGAGTCACTGTTCTCTGCTTCTTCCTTTGTCTTACTTCCCTCCATCTCTAGTGCTGCTTCGTAGAAGTTAAAAGCTTTGCAGGAATGACTGTACCATAGTTAACACATTGCATCATGCACCCTTTCTGGTACTATGAATCACCTGCATTCATTTCAACTAGTCTAGAAACTTCTGTTGAAGGTATTAGCCATCTATTTATTTACCTGCCTCCATCACTGATGGAACTTAGATCAGCTCTAGTTTTTTGCCTGACCACCTATGCCTGGATGAGCCTTCTATGTCCTTTCTTCTGAAACTCATGTGCCCTTGATTTTCTAGCAGACACCAGTGGAAGGAGGCTCACTGTGTCACGTGGGTGTGCACCTCTCTGCCGTCACTGGGTATGGCCCAGGTACCCTCCACCAGTGGGAGGCGGATACATCTGCTCCCCTCCATATTCAGGAGAACTTGGTACTGTCAGAATTCTCAGTTTTTGCCAGTTGAAGAAGTATAAAAGATTATCTCAAAGACTTCATGTTGCACGCTCCCCATTACTTCTGAGAAACATTTTTTCTCTATAAGGCAGCCGTTTCTCTTTTCTATAAATCTCCTATACTTTCCAAGTTTTATTTGGTTATGGGTCTTTTATGCATCCTTTTCTGAATATTAATTATTTGTCCGTTTCATGTGTTGTAAATGCCTTCTCTCGGTACGTTATCTTTCATCTTCGTGGCATCCTTTGCTGTGCAGAAGGCTCTAAAGTGCAGTAGAATCAAATTTATCAGTTTTCTTTCCTTTTGTGTGTGTTTGCCTTTTCTGTATTGTCTAGAAGCATCTTTTAAATACTTTTTACCTTAAAATGATTGTTTTCTTTATGATTTGGTCTTTCATTTATTTGAAGTGTACTTTTGTGTATAACCTCAGGATCTAAGTTTGATTTTTCTATAGAAAGCAGTAACTGTCCTAATATCATTTGTTCAACAATCTGTTCTTTCTCCCCTGATTTGCAATGTTTCCTCTATTCTACGCCCATTTAATAAATGTTTGGACTGTTAGTGGGCCTCGTATTCCATGCCATTTTTTATACCTGTCTAAATTTGAATCATGTCATGCCGTTTTATTTATGATAGTTTATGAATCTTGCTAACTTCTCGGAAAGATGACCTCTTCTGGGTTTTTTTGTTGTTGTTGTTTTGCTTTTTTTATGGTATTGGGGATTGAGGCTACCATGCTTTACTACGGAGCAACATCCCAGCTTTTTTTATTTTTCGTTTTGAGATAAAACAAATTGACAAGATTGGCCTTGAACTTAGATCCTCCTATCTCAGCCTGCTAAGTTGTTGGATTACAGGTGTGCGCCACTATGCCGTCTGTCTGTTGTTAGAATCATCTCTGCTCTGAATTCACCTTCCTCTCCAGGGTGGAGTTCTGTCCTCTAAAGCATGAGGGCTGACCCACGCTCACCCCAGCCCTGGTGCTCCTCCCAGACCTCCCATGTGGGTCGCACTCATTTCTCACAAACAGAAGGAGGATGTTCTTAAAATCATGCCCATTTTGACAGCGGAGCAAACTGAGGCATGCAGAGTTCAGATTCAAACTGAGGCATTTTGATGCCCAGAGCTACATTTTTCACTGAAACACCAAACTGCCTCTCTGTTGAGAATGGAAAGGGGTGCCATTATGGAAAACATACATGACTTTTTAAACTGTTTGTTATTATTTTAATTTCAAATGTAAGGGGAAGTTGTAAGAATATGAGATGTACAAAGACACTCATATGATTTGTCTATTTTTAATGATTTACCTTATTTGCTTTATCCTATATTTCTCTTTCTCTATGTGTATTCCCAAATACATCAGTGCATATTTCTTAAGAGTATAGCATCCTGGGTGGAACTGGAGGACTTTGTGTTAAGTGAAACTAGCTGGCTGCAAAAAGACAAGCACTGCAGGTTCTCACTCATTTTGGGGAGCTAAAATTCAATCTTACAGAAGAAGAGAGCAGAACAGTGGCCCATGGGAACTGAGCAGAGTGAGAGGGAGAAAGGGTCAAGAGAGGTTGGACAACAGTTACCAAAACACATTCAGGCGAGAGGACTGAATTCCAGTTTCTGTAGCACAGTGGGGTAACTGAGGTCTACAACAGTTAATGATGTATTTCAAAGTTATTAGAAGAGTCTCAAGTTTCCTAAAACATAGAAATGATAAGTGTTTGAGATGGGATTGCTGACTACTCTGATTTGATTATTATACCTTTATACATCTATCAAATTATTACATTATATCCCATAAATATGTACTAATATTATGTGTCAATTAAAATAGAAAAATAATAGAAACATTTTCTTACATAACCATAGTGCAGTCACTTGCTTTAGGAAATTAAACACTGACAAGATCCTTCTATACTGATGAAATCCCAATATTCTCAGTGGTAGTTCCTATGCCTTCAGGACAGACCCTGGGGCTGTTCTGCCCGGGGGCAGTCAAGTCACTTCAGCCTTCTACAGTCTGCAGCCTCTCCTCAGCCTCGTGCATCTTTCATGGAAGTGATATTTACTGAAGCACTTAGCTTCCTGTCAACCTTCTCTTCTTCCAGAGAACAGTCTTCATTAGGGTTGCTTGATATTCCCTATTGATTAGACTCGATTCCTACCAGAAGATTCCACAGCTCATGTAGGAGGTTCCACAGCCCATGCTGTCATTCTCAGGGCCCGTGCCTTGAGGACCAGGGTGTGCGACAAAGGCTGATATCCTTTAGACAAAATGATAAAGGTTCAAAACCAATGTTCAGAGTATGGTTGTTACAGCTCTAAATAATGGTTTGTTACCAACCCATCAGAATTTTTCAGTTTTGCCAAAATATGGACCTAAGAATAGCTATTGAAAATATCTGGTAAAATTTCTAGGCATTTTATTAGAGATCTATATCTCCATTCTAAACAAGCTGCCACACAAGTATTCCTTTGGACTCTAATTCCAACTGGAATGTCAGTCAGTCATCTGTCTTTGTTTCAATGTTGTTGGAAAGCATCCACTGAAATGTATGTATTATTTTAATCATGATAATAAAAGAACTACAATATCACTTTAATTATGTTCCAGGGCCTAAAACATTCTTCATGGAAGGAGCCAGAGTTATTGAAGTGAGCGAGGTTTTTTTCTTCTGCCTTAATTTATAATGAAATGATGGCAGGGGCCGGGGTAAAGAGAATTAAATTCGTTTTTATCTTACAAGTCAAAGTCATCACTTTATTCCTTGGCTCTTAGTCCCTGAGATCTTTGTAAAAATCTTTCCTGACAGCTTTTCCCCTGTTCCAATTTCCTGCCAAGACGATGGTTTAGAATTGTGTGGTGTGAGGATGTTCGTGGAAAAGAATTCTTGGTGCATTCACTTTCCTTTGCTGCATAATAAATCATCACAGATATAACAAAAGAAAGCAAATACACCAGGGTCTGTTAGCAAGTCATCAGAAGGTAAGAGAAGAGCCTGGGACCCAGGAAAGCAAAAGAAATTTCTCAACAGAGCAAGAATTCTCTGACAGCACATATCCTCACCTTGTTCCTGATCTTTGTGGAAAAGTATTTCTCACATTAAGTTAGTTGCAGGTATTTTTTTTTGAAACTGGTCTTCATCAACTTGGAAATGTTGTTTCCTGTGTTATCTGATCATGTGACTTTTCTTCTTTTACCTGTTCATGTGGAAAATGATGTTGATAGATTTTCAAACATCCAACCAGCTTTGTATCCTGGAAAACTCCAGTTGGTCTTGATGTTTATTTTTTTCTATTTATTTCTGAATTCTCAAACTCCTGGACTCAAGTGATCTTTCCACCTCAATCTCTCAAGTGCTGGGATGACAGGCACGTGCCACTGTGCACAGCTTCCTATATTGCTGAATTCTGCTTGCTAATATTTTGTTAAGGTTTTTTTGTATCTATATTCATGAGGTATACTGTCTAGCATTTTTTGGCATGGTCTTTGTATGGATTTAATATCAGGGTAATACTGGTTTTAAAAATGAATTAGGATGGTTCCACAATCTAGCTATTGTGAATTGAGCTGTTATAAACGTTGATGTGACCGCATTCAAAAAAAATAAAAAAAAATTGAATTAGGAAGTATTTCCTCTGCTCTCCTTTCTGGATAGAATTGTGTAGAATTGTTATTCATTCTTCTTTAAGCTCTCTCTAAAATTCTCCCATGATATGATCTGGACCTACAAACTTCTTTTTGGGGAACTAATAAATTATGAATTCAGTTTTCTTTATAATTATAGGACTATCTAAAGTATCTGTTGCATATTGGGTCACTCTTGGTAATTTTACTTCCTGAAAAATGAGTCCGTTTTTCTAAGTTGTCAGGGTTTGTGGATAGAGCTGTTCATAGCATTCCTCCATTATTGTCATTGTCATTGTCCTGGTCATTGTCATTGTCATTGCCATTCTGCTGTCTGCAGGATCTGGGGCATCAGTCCTATTTCATTCCTGATATTGATAACTGGCATCTTCTTTCCTTTTTTTTCTCAGTCTTGTCAGAAGTTTTCAAATTTATTTTTCAAAAAACTATCTCTTGTTTCACTGATTTTCTGTTGTTACTCTGTTTTCATTTTATTGATTTCTGCTCTTGCCTTTATTATTTGCTTTCTTCTCTTGTTCTGGGTTTATATTGCTGTTCCTTTCCAAGTTTCTTGAAGTGGCATCTTAGGTTGTTGATTTAAGTCTTTTCTAATGAAAACATGTAGTGACATAATCTCCCTCTCAGGACTGCTTTAGCAGTGTTCCACAGAATTTGATGATTCACTTAATAAATGTTTGACTTCCTCAGGACTTTCCCTTTGGCTGTGGATTATTTAGAGGTATTATTAGCTTTCAAGTTTGCAAGTTTCCCACTGTCTTCTTTCATTATTTCAGATTGATTCCATTGTGATCAATGAATTCAATCTGTAGAATTTCAATTCTGTAAAAATTTGTTGAGGTTTGGCCCAGTGAACACATTGTCCTGATTTTTTTTTTTTTTTTTTTTTTTTTGGTACCAGGGATTGAACTCAGGGGCACTTGACCACTGAGCCACATCCCCAGCCCTGTTTTATACTTTATTTAGAGACAGGGTCTCACTGAGTCGCAATCCTCCTGCCTCAACCTCCCAAGCCTCTGGGATTACAGGCATGTGCCATCACACCAGGCTCATTGTCTTGATCGTGTGTGTGTGTGTGTGTGTGTGTGTTTAAACTGTATATTGCTTTTCTAGTGGTTGTTCTAGGTTTTATACCATGTATACATAATATTGCAGTCTCCTGGTGTCATTTTAACAGTTCAAGTGAAATGTATAAACTGTGCCACTTTGTTCCTTTGCCTTCTCTCATTTATAGTTGACTTAAATATTTCCCTTGCACATATGAGAATCTATCAGATAGTGTTATTATTTTTTTAGCTTAAGCATTAAGCATAATTTAACAACATTAAAAGGAGAATGAAAGTCCATTTTATTTAATCATATTTTTACTCTTTCCATGAAGTTTTTTTTCCCTCACTTCCTGATGTTCCAAAATTCCTTCTTGTATCTTTTCATTTCTGTTTGGGAACTTCCTTTAGCCATCCTTGCCGGGTGGGTTTGCTGATAGCCAACTTTCTCAGTTTTCTTTATCTGAGGATGGTCTTGATCTCCCCTTGTTTCCTGCAGGACATTTTCACCGGACATACACTTTAAATGTCATCCTTTTTTCTTTCACCTCCTTTTGGTCTCCACATTTTCTGATGAGAAATCCATTGTTAAATCAAGTTCCTTTCCTTCTATAGGTAAGGAATTATTTTTTATTGTTTTCAAGAATTTTGATTTTTATTTTAATAAGTTTGACTGTGAAATGTCTTGGAGTGGGTTTATTTGAGTTTTTCCTGTTAGAGTTGGTCAGCTTCTAAAATTTCTATGTGTCTTTTGCCAAGTTTGGAAAGTTTTCACCATTATTCCTTCAAATACTTTTCCATTTCATTCTTTTCTTCTTCTGGGACTCTAATGCATAAATGTTAGTTTGTTTGTTATAATCTCAAAGTCCTTTAAGTTCTATTTATTTTAAAATTCTATTTCATCTTTATTGCACTGGTTGGATATATATATATACACACACACACACACATATGTATAGTCTTCAAGTTCATGGATTCTTTTCTTTGTCCTCTTTATTCTGTTAATTCTATTAATTCTGTTAATTCTGTTATTCTGTTATCGATCAACTGAGTTTTTATTTCAATTATTATATTTTAAGTTCTAAAATTTCATTTGGTCTTTATATCTTCTGGTTTGTTAGCTTAGGCTTTCTGTTTCTTTGCGGAGACTTCCTGTTTTTCTGTTTATTTCAAGCATTTTCTTAATTGTTCTTGGAAGCATTTTTATAATAGTTACTTTACATCTCTGTCAGATAATTTTGATATCTGGGTCATTTTTCACTGGTATCTGTCGATTGTCTTTTCTCTTTCAAATAAATATTTTCCTGATTCTTTCTTTGACAAATGGTTTTCATTTTGGGTTCTATTATGAAACTAAATCTTATTTAGATTTTCTGTGTTAACAGGCATCCTCAGGCATCATTTGGTGGGAGGAAAGGAAAATTTCCTCGCTGCTGTTAGATGGTTGGAAGTGTAGGCTCCTCTTTTGGCCTTCACTGGGACCTGATGGCAGTGGGGCTCCTTCTTTGTACTGGGTCAGGTGGGAGTCCAGGTTCCTCCCTAGGCCCTGGGAGAGAAAGGGGTGGCCCACTATTCCTTACCACGTATTCTTTACTCACAGTGTGGTGGGGTGACCTCATGACTCCTGGGACGTGGTGGATGTCCTGAGTCTCCACTAGTCCTCTTCTGCAAGGAGAGTGAGTCATAACCCGGTGGGGATGGGAGTCCAGGCTCTTTCTGTGGTCTCCACTGATATACCTTTGGGTGGGAACTTTTTCCATGTGTTAGGGGTGAAAGTCCCTACCTCTGTGGGAGCACCCCTGTGGGCCAGTTGTGGCTCCTCATTATATCTAGTGAGGATGGAAATCTAGGTCACTTCTCGGCTTCGTTGATGAGGATGGAGTTGGGGGTGGGGTCATGGTATTTTCTCTGCTGTGTGACCAGAGTGGACTGTCTCTTGCCTAAACATTTTGTCTTTCCAGGCTATCCCTTTTCTGGTCATCTGGTTAGTGATAACTGGCCTTTTTGTGTGGGGGTGTATGTGTCTCTAGCTATGACCCTTGGCATATCTGGGTCGCCAGCTTTTCCTGTACCCAGTCTGGGATATATACAAAAACAAGTCCAAAGAAATTCACTTCCCTGTTATTTCTGGGATCCCAAGGTCCCGAGCCAGTCTGCCTTCTTCTACCTTTCAGGTTCTACTTATATTTATTTATAAATATAGTGTGTAGGAGTTTTAGCTATATTTAGTGAGAGGAATAGGGGCGAGTAAGCCCATTTCATCTTCCCAGAAAAGGAAGTCTGAAGCCCTTGGAGGATGGATGTAAGGCTTTTTGAGGAGGGAGCCTAAATGACTACACATCCCTCAGATACACAGTTCTGATCCTAGAGGCTCCTGAAGGGGAGGACATATTCCACGAGTCAAGGGAAAGAGGAGCCACACAGGCAGAGTGGCTGCTAGGAAAGCCCCTGGTTTTCAGCCCCCTAAGAGTGATGGCTGAGCCCCAAAGGCTGAGCCCGATGGCGTGCTGCACGGTCAACAGACTGTTCCGCTAGCTCCCAAATTAAACCATCTGTATTTTTCCTTAAAGTCACTGTAAGTGTCTATGTCACACCCAGACCCTCATTTATCCACCAGCACTGCTTGAACTGTTCCTTTTATTAAATTTGATTCCATTAAGTAACCAGCTAATGGTTCTTAGTAAGACAAACTGGGCTTGCTCTTTCCTGCTTGTCTGCAAAGAACAGATGAGCAGCCAGGGAATTGGGTTCCAACCAGCCTGCTTGGAACCCAGCTGCACCCACCTCACAGACCCGGTCAAACCCATATGAGCTTCCGTGCTACCAAGAAGTCGCTCTCCAGGAAAAGAGGTGAAGAGCCTGGGACTGGGCCCATTGCCTATCCCAGAGGACTGGGACGACTGCACACCCGAGCTTTCTCTTTGAGAAAGCAAACACTGGTTTGCACCAGACTTGACTGGGACATGAAAATAGTGAGTCAGGCCCCAACTTGAGGAGTTGACAGTTTGTGGGAAGGGGCAGTTGCAATGCAGTGTGTTAACAGCTGAAATGAGGGAGGCTCACCGGACACGGAGAAGAAGCACCTGATCCAAACTGAAGTGTCCAGGAGGGCTTCCTGGACGATGAATGTTATTGAGTGTGAATTGATTATGCCCCTCCTGACTGAAATCTTCCAGAAGCTTCCCACTGCTGCAGGCAGTAACCAAAGTGTTTGCTGGTCCACAGGGCTCCCAGCCCCATCATGGGCTCCACCACACAGAGCACCCATCCTGCTCCTGCTCAGCCTCAGGACCCCCTCACATACTGTCCCTCTGTATGGAATGCATGCTGCCCTCCCCACAGCCATGGAGACGCTCCTGTTTCCTGGTGCACTGTCCCCTGGGTTAGGGCAGGGATCTGGTCTCACTGGGCTGCTGCTCCAGCACCTGTCCAGTAACTGGCACTTGTCTGTGAGCTAAGTAGTGCACGAAGTGGGACGTCAGCTTCAGAAAGCTGATCTGTCAGAACTGTATGCAGGAATGAATCTGATTGGGATTAATTCCTCAGGAATCCTGTGAAATTAAGTTGAGAGGGCAGCCCCTGTTGAGGCTGGGGACATGAGAGGGATGAGGCTGAGAGGTGAGCAAGGGCCAGTGGAGCAGGAGGCCATGTGTTGGGGCAGGGGAAACCCCAGTCTAGCGGTGGCCCTGGGGACTAGAGAGCGAAAGAGGAAATGCTTTTATTTCAGTCACCAGTAGACCAGATACTCAGTGGCACTTCCTCCCTGCACTTGGTGGTCTTCTTTGGTGGGGCAGGACTTAGCACCACTCAGAGGTCTGGGGGAAACACAGTGATTGCATTGGAAACCCCATGGGGAGTCCAGTTGGGGCAGGCCCCATCCCCAGTTCTGGAGGGCCTGGGGGCTCCAGGTGATGGGAGCCAAGCCTGGCTTCTTCCTGCTCTACCTATAGGACCCTGGCACAAGTTGAGGCATTTGGCAGAGCTGAGCCTCCCCCTCCAGGAGAAGATCCCAGGGAAGTAGACAACAGGGCCCTGAGTGGGGTATTCTGTGCTGGGGTGTTCAAGGGACTTGATTTATAACTTAAACATTTAGGTGTGTGGCATGCCTTGGGTTTGCCTTTAAAAGAGCACTAAAGTCGAGGTGCCTAGTACATAGCAGGGCTTGCCGAAGAGCCTCTCCTGGTAAATGGAGGCAGATGGCCTTCCTGGGTTTGCCAAGGGGTTCCAATATTGCCAAGGAGTTCTGCATGCTGCTGTTCTCTCTGCAGTGTCACAGCCCCTTCCTGTGCACCAGGCCAGCTGTCATCCCGCAGCCCCACTCCCTGGGCACACACTCCCTTCAGCCAGGTCCCTCAGGACTCAGAGAAAATCTTCCCAGAGGCTGAAGAGCACAGTATGAATATTGCATGAATAATAATAACCCCACTTAGCGGTTATACAACGCTTTCCTCTTCCACAATACTTCACCATCATTAATTAGTTATTCTGCCTTGCTTCCAGCCTGCCCTGCTCTCTCTGCAAAGGCAGGCCCTGAGACTCACTCCTGGAAACAGGCCTGCACTGATCTGAGGCCCCAGTGTCTAGTGGTCGCCCTTCCTTCCTAGCATCATGCTGGCATTGGAAGTGTTCAGCTTAGCCACTTCTCAGAACAGTGGAGACTTGTGCCCTTGTTGGAAGGGCCACCACTCCTGATCTGGGCACCAACTCCAGAGCCACCTCCTGAATCACTCAGCTCCCCTTTTCTCCCATGGTCCCCAGAAAAGCAGAGGGCACTGTCTCACATGGCTTTCTAGAGGAAAGGTGGCTAACACCTCTGCCTCACTTTGGGCACACACACCTCCGTGGGGTCCACCCAGCCACATTCTGAGTTTGAGTCACATCGTGTCTGGCTCAAGGCCACTGGCTGAGCAATAACTGCCAGAATGGGGACTCTTGGTTCCATATACTTCCCTGAAATAGCTCTTTATTCTAATGTTCTTCCCTCTCACCCACCCTGGGCTATGGGGAGATTTTCACGCCCTCATGGGAGGGTCAAAAGTTGGAGCAAACCCATTCCCCAGTGAGAATAGGAATGGGGGGCATGTTGTGACTCAGGGTCCTTCCCTGAACAGCACTTTCCACCTTGTCAGGACGGCCTGATGCTCCCCCATCTCCCAGCACTACTGTCTCTCCTGAGGTTTCAGCAGCTCCCTTGCCAAGTGTGGCCAGTGTTCCCACACTAACAGTCACCACCTCCTGGTCAGCATGGACCTGGGGTCCCTAGGAGACCCCCTTTTGCAAGAGCTCTGACCCTGGAGTACCCCTAGTTTTATCTTGGATCCAAGCTGGCTCCCGCCTCCAGCCTCTCCATTAGCCTGAAAAGGTATTGATCAGTTTGGCTTCTGTGAGCTGAGTGTTTTAATCCCAGTGTGTGAATCTTTAAGAATTAATTAGCAAAGATTGCTCAGGAAAAACAAAGTGGGCACAAGTTTTGATACTGTCTGGTCACCCACCATTATTGTTCTCCTCTTAATTACGGTGCTATTTCTAGAAGCCAGCACTCACTCATGCTTCACAGCCCCCCTTGGCCTCTCCATCTTCCCAATGGCCTTCTGTGGCCTCCTGCTTCCTTTCTCTGCCCAGGGCTGCCATGTCCTGGCTGGTTGCACCAGTACTGACACTGGAAAGCCCTGACAGCCTCAGCTTACCAACGTTGGGGCAGTGTGGATCAAGGGGAAGAACACAGAGGCTTTGAAGTAGGCAAAACCCGAGGGAGTCCTCTAGCCCCATGGTGTGGCTACTGTTCCTGGAGGCCAGCTATGAGTCTCTCTCCTCTGGTTGTTAGTGACCCTCATCCACCCACAAAGCTGGCAGCATGTTGTCAGTGCCCTGGCTGCCCCCCACCCTGCTGAGCCCCCTCCTTTAGTTCATAAACCTTTGCACCCCCTGGAGCATCCTGGTTTTTATTCCTGTCTCTTTCTTTGCTTGGACACCTAACCCTAACCCTTCACCCACCCTTTCCACTGGCTCATCTTCATCAGATCCTAGTGGTCATTCTGACTTTAATTTAAACAATAATCCTCCTGGGAACTTCTCTGAATCCATGGAGTGCCCCCACTTAGTCCTCCTGGATGGCTATTTGCTGAGGACTTACATGTGTTAGCAAGGACACCCTTGGTGTGGCCTTAAGTACTCACTCCCATCTTTCTTGAGTGTTAAGGCCAGAGACTGAGTCTTCAGCTCGGTTTGTGAAGCAAGTGGTTGCTCTGACTCCTTGTGTGTGGGAACCAAGGGATCATTCAGATCCCCCATGTGGTCCTGCAGCCCTCTCTATGTGGCCCTCTCTCCTGTTTTTTCCTTAGGCTCCAACCCATAGAGCTCTCTGCTTGGTAGGTTTGGCTTCTGTCCCAAGTCTAGGTCCTTCAGAGAAAGAATGAGGCACAAAGAGCCATGGGAGGGGTAGTAAACGTCCTGTTTACTTGAAGTTTGGCTTCTGGAGTCAAGCTCTGATGAGACAGGAAGAAGGTGACCCAGGAAGAGAAAGTTCAGGTGGTTTCTGGGCTTATGACATGTGTCTGAGGTTTCTCCAAGTCAAGGTGGTATCAAATAAGGCTCTAAACCCTGGAAGCCTTACGGACAGTGGGAGTGAGAGAAGCACGTAACTGAGGCCAGCTCACCTGTCCCTAGGCATTTTGCTGGGGAGAGGGCTGAAGTGACACAGAATCCAGTATAGATGCACTTCACTGCAGACTCCAAACACTCATGGAGGGCTGGAAAGACCAGACAGCTGACCATATATTTCTAAGCAGAGCACACCTTGCTGAGCTCTGAGGAAGGTGAGGGGCTGCTGGCTCCCACACCACCCAAACCAAATGAATAAGAACAGTGTGCTTTGTGTTCTGCTCTGATCTCCAAGGTCAGCCGACATGGCAGGGAGGCACAGGACAAAAGGATAGAGAGGAAAGAGCTATCTCTGTGGGTCCTTCTTATACACTCGGGTGTTGGGTCCCCATTACTCTGGGAGATAAGTGAGACCCAGTCTAACTGAACTGTCCCCTTCGGCTCTGCAAGTCAAAGTCCCTATCTGAACCTTTCTCATCTGCTCTGAGTGCCAGCTGTATGTCACCAGACCCTGGACCCTGTAGACTCACAGCCTGCTGAGGAAGATGGAGGTGCTCACGGTGGCTTTTATGGTCTCAGAGTCACATGGGCAATGCTAGGTCTCAATCTGTTTCTCTATAGTTGAACTTGGCTTGGATCCTGAGGCCCCATATCACTCAGTACTAGAAACTTGATCTTATCACTTCAAACCACTTCTGGTTTAACGTTCGGTATCTTTGGGGTAACCACTCAGTCAGTTCAGGGTTCTTCCTCTCACCTTTTCCCCTACATTGCCCAAGGAGAAGAACCCATGTTCTAAAGGATCTCGTGTGTCATACTGGTCCTGGAGAGAAATGGTTCACCTTGAGTTGTTGGTGTCCTCCATGCCACAAAGTAACCTCAAGCCAGCAAACCCTGCAAGGCGTCAGGAGTGATCCTGGCTTTTGTGCAAAGTCTTAAAGGATAAGTGAGAACTTTCCATAGGGACAAGGAGAAGACATGTGCAAAGGCCCAGATGCATACAGCATTGCTGTTTACACAATCTCATCAGGTGTATTTGAGGCTGCCCCATGTGGCTCCTCATTCGTGGCCAGCATTCTCCAAACCCTTCCCTGCCTCACCAACATGATTTTTAATGATGCCGCATCAAGGCTGTGACTTCAGTCATGAGGATTTTTTAGATTGCAGATAACAGTTACTTAGCTCAGATAAAATTAAGAAAAAGAAGCATTTCCTTACTGAGGCACCTGAAAAGTTCAGAGAGAGGTCCTTCAGGCACAGTTAGATTCAGGAGCTTCGAAGTTGTCAGTTGGGCTTGGTCTCTGCTCTGCCCTCTGCATCCTTAGTCCTCCTTTAGCCTCATAATAATCAATTCCTTAACATACTCCTGTTTCAATATTTTTTTCCTAGATTCCAGAGTAGAATCTTACTAGCCTGAATTGGGCCACTTGCCCCAGCCCTTGATCAATCACTGTTGACAGGAATAAGAAATATGCTAATTGACCAGTAGGGGTTACATGTCCATGTAGGAATCCTTCCCATGAGAATCACATGGAGGTAGTTCCCTAGAGAAAAACCAAGGTGCCACGAGCAGACAAAGAATCAAGGATAATGGGCAAACAAGTACCCTCCCCAAGCCCTGCTCAGACTCCCTCCAGCTCATGGAGATTAAGGTTTGCAGGAAAGTGATGACCATCTACTATGACACTCTTGATCTTCCTTGAGTGTGACTCTCGTTTCCTTCACCACACTTGAGCTCCTTCATGGGGGATGTGGGTCTTTGACTGCTCGTGGATCTCCCCTTGGCACCCTCTAGGTACTTTGTTTATTTGTGTGGACTCTGTGAAGAGACAACGGATGCCTGGTCTAGACATTTGAAACCCCTTCTTCTAGCTGAGAATGTCGGAATTCATGGGATCTAAAGTTAGGAGCCGTTCTGCAATATTTTAGTTCCAAGATGAATACAGGCAGGCATCAATTGACAAACACTCAGGGCAGCCCCTTTCTATTTTTAGTTCAGATAGTTATAGAATGACATCTGAGTGCTCACACGCCTACTGGCCCACAACTGGGAGTCACACAGCCTGATTCTGCCCAAATAAGGGTGGCAAAGACTGTCAGTCCCCCAGTAAGGGCGGACCCAACAGGTGGACAGCACAGAGAGGTCTGGATGCCAGGGATGGGCCCTCAGTGGGTCAGATTCCAACTGAGATGGGCAAGGCCACACCTTGCCTTTTGCTCCCTCCATAACAGCCCGCCTCCACTTTCTTGAAGAGTCCCGCTATCTTCTGGACATAGCAGTGTGGCTGCCTCTCATGTTCCTAGGGACCACAAGGCTTCAGGGTCATTTACTGTTGTAGGAGGCTCTTTGTTTTATGGAAGCCACTTGCAGAGTAGGCCAGAGGGTGGAGGGGCTATGGAGACAGAGGGGACTGTAGCCTACCATTTTGGCAGGGAGGGGCAGAGTATCAAGTCCAAACGCAGCATCAGCCAGAAAGCAGAGACTCCAGAATCAAAACTCCAGGGAGTGTTTTTGAACATGTGGGGGAAAAAAATTTCCTGTGTCCAGGACCTCAGCTTATCACACTTGGAGGTTGTGTGGGGAGAGACTGAGGAAAGTTCCTGAAAGTTCCAGAATCTCAAAAGGCCCATCTAGAGGCAGCAACAGGAGCCATAATCCAACTCTGCACTCAGCTCAGTATGGGCAGTCTGAGGGAGTGTCAGCTAGTCTCTTAGGGCAGGAGGCAGCAGGTGGATGGGTTCAAGCCAGGTGTGCCCAGCACCATGTCTGCTACGGCCTCAGTAAGTCTACTGATCAGAAGGAGGTCCTTGTATCACACCCTCTGCCACAGATCTGAACAGGGTGCAGAACACTCTAGAGTCTTCTGGCTGTGCTGACAAGTCCTGCTAGGATCATTCATCCTCCTTTGCAGAGCCAGGGGACATCTGCTCTGGGGCTTGCAGGGGGGTCTATGACCCAGGAGGCCCTCCCCCAGCTCATGACCCTGCAGGAAGTAGGGACAGGCTGCAAAGCATGTGTGTTCAAGATCCTTCCCGGAAAATTCCTCTAGAACCAGGTCAGAGCTCTGAGTGCAGGCAGAGGGCTGCACTGAGGGATTCCCTCCCTGAGGAGGGGAAAGGCTGCCGCCGAGTGGCCGCTGGGCTGGCTAGCAGGAGTTAATGGAATGTTGCCTGAGCAGGGCACAGCTCCACGGACCAGGTGTCTCACACAATGAACTCCACAGAGGACATTCACTCAGCCCCTAAAGGCGACCCGAGGAGGAGGGCCTGAAGTCTAAAGGGTCAAAAGACCAGGGAGAGCGGAGGCCTCAGGGCTTGGAGGGGACCCAGGATGGAGTCTGAGGGTGGTGTCAAAGGGGCCTGCCCCTGTAGGGGCTGAGCTGAGTCCCAGCCATGAACCCCTGCCCTGGGGAAGGGCAGAAAGAGCTGAGTGTTCATAATAATGCAGTTGGTGGGTGAAGCTGATGGACGCTGGAGCCTGGTTGCTGTGGGGAGCCCAGGACCAGGGCTTCAGCTTTTTTTGACTCTGGGAGTGTTCTCCTCTCTTCCATCAGTGATCAGAGCTGCCCAGGCACAGCCTCTGTGCGGGTCCCAAGCGTGTCAGCCCGTGTTTCTCTGTGTGCATCTCTTTCCGTGGCTCTCACGTGCTTTCTCATCTCACCCTTAATTCTTTCTCTATTCAAGTTTTATCTCAATCTGGAATAAAGTTTTCAGGGACAGTGTGTCCCCTTTACCAAGGGGAAGATTCTGGAGGAGGGAACCAGGCAAGATTTTAGTGTGTAAGGGGACAGGTGCTGACTGTCCCATGGGGACTTTCTGCGCTGGTAAGCCAGAGAGAAGCAGAGGTGTCAGTGGTACCTGGCCCAGGGTAGGATGTGGCACGGCAGCTCCTGGTTCAGGGTGTCAGCCCAGAAACCCTGCTCTCTTTCTGTCCAACACCGGGCTTTGCTGCAAGTCCAGAATTATTCTCAAGCTGGCTGGAGCCACAGGATTAACTTAAGGAAATGCAAAGAGACAATATGATGAAGCTCATTAGGGTCTTTAGAGGACTGACAAGATCAAGAGCATTATGAGCAGCTGTGTGTGTGTGGATATGCTTGTCTTCTGTTGGAGAAACTGGTGAATTTCCAGAGGGACCTGTGATTGGAAAAAGACTGTGAACTTTCCCTTCAGAATCCCTAAGCTTTCTTCACTCACCAAGTTGAGCCTCCAGAAAATCCTCAGCCCTGTTGCTATGATCCACTTCCCACCAAACACACACAGAGCGAGGTCCTGCTCAGTAGAGCCCCAACCTAACACATCATGCTGGGTGTCATTGTGGGTGGAGAATGTCCTTGCTGCATGGGTGAGCAAGGGCCTCTGCCATCCTTCACCTTTCAGGAGGTCAGAGATCAGAAAGTGAAATCCTCTTGGAGCTAAACTGGGAAGAACTGGTCTCTCCCAACCAAGTGACCTCTTTCCTTTCATGGGAAATGGCTTGAGGCACTTTCTCCTTCTGCCTTTGCCTAGAAACTTGAACTTAAGAATGAGGCTGGGCCCTTACCATTTGCTGTCCCAGCTTAAGCCCATTTGACCATGGACCTTAGAGGGATTGGGTGCTATAGCCCTTGTCCTTATCTATGCTTTTGCTTTTAGAGGTTTCATTTATCTATAGCTATGAGCAATCTGAAAATATTACTGGGAAAATTCCAGAAATAAGTAATTTTTAAAAGTTAAATAACTTTTTGTAGTATACTGTTATAATTACTCTACTTTATTATTAGTTATTATTGCTAATCTCTTACTGTGCGTAATTTGTAAACTTTATCATAGGCATGTAGGTTTTGGTACTCTGTGGCTTCAGGCATCCACTGAGGGTCTTGGAGGTTATTCCCATGGATGGGGCGTAATGTATCATATCGTTAATACAACACAGGGCTTCCTGGGCTCTCAGAGCAGTGTTTCCACTTTCTTCTGTTAGCTTTCAGGCACGTTATTAAGTTCTCAATGCCTTTGGTTCCTTATTTGTTCAGGGGTGATAGTGTCCATCTCACAGAGGTGTTGCTGTATTTATTTACTTATTTATTTGGTACCAGGGATTGAACTTAGGGGCACTTGACCCCTGAGCCACATCCCCAGCCCTGTTTTATATTTTATTTAGAGACAGGGTCTCACTGAGTTGCTCAGGGCTTCACTTAGTTGCTGAGACTGGCTTTGAACTCACAATCCTCCTGCCTCAGCCTCCTTATCCGCTGGGATTACAGGCGTGCGTGTGCCACCTCACCAGGTGAACTATTGCTGTATTAAATATGTGAGTGCTTGCACTGCGACCCCATATCTGACTAAAGTAAATGGCCAACTAATGCACAAATTTCTCTCCAAGTGTCCAGTCTTGTTCAGCCTGTCTGTGACTCCTGGACCTGCTTGTGCAGGACCTCCTGCCTTAAGGTTTCGAGCCCTGGACGGAAGCGTGAGGCACCCCCATAGCATATTTTATCATTACTGTTCACTCATTCATTCATATATTGATACCTCCTCTGTGTCAGAGTCTGGGTCAAATGCTGCAAACTGTACTATGCAGCCCGGGGGAGACCAGAAAAAAGATGCATTCAGTGGGTTACTAGCTGAGAAACTCTGAGGATGGGGCCTGGCGCAGGGTACTGCTGTGTACATGTTGTTAAGTAAATATCAGCATAGTCAGGTAGGTGGTATGCATGGTGGCTATGGAGCCCAAGAGAGGCATCAGGGAAGAAGTGACATAGAACCAACACCAGGTAAGGGAACAGAAGGGGAACAGATGCGGCCAAGCAGAAGGAGGGGCCCAGAGGCAGGAGTTGCCCATGTATGAGGGGCTGAAAGTGCTGCCATCCCCTGGACTGGAGGCTGTGAGAGTGACAGGGTTGCCTAGCCTTAAGGCAGGCTAGGGTTGGCATTTGAGCCTTAGGGACTGTTAAGCTGCTATTTTACCTGAGCTCTGCAGAGCCTTGTCCCTGGTCTGGGTTTTGAGGAGGGCTCTAACATCCCTACAATGTCCCAAGACCCCCTGGCAATCAGAAGTCCACTGAGCTCCTGAGGGTGGTGGACAGGTGGAGAGGGTGGCTGGGGACATGGATGTGGCCTGTGACCCACTGGCTGATCTCAACCGCTCTGTTCCAGTCAGGCTCTGGTTTCCAACCAGGATCTGGGTTTTTTTTTTCTTTGCAGATGTTGGAGGAGTTCAAGTGTTGGCAACGGGCAAATCTGATGGGGCTGAAATTGGTAGGTGGTCTCCCAGGTTATTCTATGTGCAGAGCTGAGAGGCAAGGAAGAAACCCTCCCAAAAGCACAAGATGGTGGGCAGATGCTGGTGTCAGTTTCTTGCTGGTCAGGACACAGGACTGGGCTGTGTTTACCTGCAGGCCTGCCTGAGAGGTCAGCAGCTTTATCTTGGGGCAAGGTCCTATGGCTTGTCCTCAAAGGAGATGTGAGACATCAAGGGCACCTTTGTCTCCTCTCTGTGCCCGATGGTCAGTTCCAGCACACGCAGTGCCCCACACTGTAGCTGGGGTCCCCAGACAGCTGGATCAGCCTGACTTCTAGACTCCCACACCTACCCAGCCCACTTTTGTCATGTGGCATTAGGGTGCACTCTTTGCCTATCTTCCCTACTGACTCCAGGCTCCTAAAATATAGAACAGGGCCTCATTCATTTGCCTTCAACCTTGCTCTGCAGCAGCAGGTTAACACACATTTTTTTGAAACACAGATACCATATTTATTTCTTTTTAGATATACATGACAGTAGAGTGTATTTTGACATACCATACTACATGGAGTGTGACTTCCCATTCGTGTGACTGTACGCAATGTGGAGTTACTCTGGTCATGTAGTTGTATGTGAACACTCTCTTCATAAATGAATCAATGAATTAATGAAGGGAGAAGTGAAGAAGGGCTACGGGAGACCACAGAGGTGAACTGCCCACCCCCTGGGTCTGGGGTGAACTGGTCACATCAGGAGCTGAGTTTGAATGACCTTGGAAAGGTCAGAATGGTTCCCATAGCTGACGGAATAAGAACAGTGTTCTAGGGAGATGGCAGAGGAAGGAAATTAATGTGCTCTCAAGAGAGTGGAAAAGCGGCTGCCATAGTAGGTCTGAGTACAGATGTTAAGGTCCAGAGCTGCAGAAGAGCTTTGCAGGGTGATGATTAATCCTGTGCTCAATTCCTACTTGTGCTGTAGATTTTAAATACGCCATCATTGGGACTGCTCTGGGCTTTGCCATATCTGCCGGCTTCCTGGCCCTGAAGATCTGCTTTATCAGGAAGCACCTGTCTGATAATGACTCCTCAGACCTGAAGAGTGTGCACCTGGCCTGCAATGGTAAGGGGCCTGTGACATTCAGACCCTGCTCTTCCCTGCCTGAGAAGGGACAGTGCATTAGTCAGCTTTTCATTACTGTGACAAAATACCTTAGCTAATCAACTTAAAAAGAAGAAAGGCTTATTTTGGCTCATAGTTTTGGAGGTTTCAGTCCATGACTGATTGGCCCTCTTGTTTGGGGCCTGTGGATGCAGAGGATATCATGGCAATAGTGCATGGTGGGGGAAGTGCCTTTATCTCATGGTCAGGATGAGAAAGAGAGAGAGAGAAAAGGCTCCAGTCTCACAATCTCCTTGGAGGCCATGCCTCCAAGACTAAGACCTCCCATGAAGCCCCAGGCCTTAAATGTTCTACCACCTCCCAATAGCACCACGAACTGGGGACCGCACCTTCAAAACATGGGTATTGGGGAACATTCCAGATCCAAAACATAGCTGATGGTGTTCTGTGAAGACACCCAGCATGAGGCACTGACAACAATTCCAGAGCATCGGCCAGAGAAGTACAAAGGTCCCGAGCACAGAGCCCAGGAGGCCTCAGGCAGAAAGGTGCAGGGCCTCTGTTTTATCTCCATCTCTTTCTTTTTGGATCTCAGTCTCTGTCTCTCCTCCCTGTGTCCCTCTCTTCTCTTTCTCTGTGTACTTCTGTGTTTCAGTTGCTCTTGATATTCCTGAGAACCAGGTTTCCTGCAGAAAGGTGGAAAGAAGATCTGCAACTTCAGACAGAAATTTCTATCCTCTTATGCAAATGATGTGATCAGATTAAATGGATCCCAGGAGATCAGGTGGTCCTAAGTATGAGTGGGTGGTAGAAGGTGCTGCCATCATGTTAGATGGACCAGATTGGGCAAGTCCTACTCAGACTGGTGCTCAGTGGTCCCTCAAGATCCAAACAGAGCTGGACTCAGGTGAACCAGGGTATTGCTGTCCACGTCCTGTGGCACTTGAGGGAAGGGCCTCCTACGCTGATGCTGAGCAGTTGGCTTCTGACTTTCAGTAAGTTGACTTGCAACCCCTTTCTCTCAAGGAGTCAGCCTCAAAGCATTCTGTTGTATTAACCTCTTCACACAATGCAGTTTTCCATGAGGTATTTCTGAGGATGAGGAGGAAGAAGCCTCACTGTATTTTTGGAAAATTCAATTATGACCCGTGAAAATATGCGGAGAGGGGTGCTCTGGGCCAGGAGAGGGGGCTGTGCAGCACCACGGGCTTCTCAAGATGCTGGTGTGTCCAGTTGCAGGAGGACCCCCTTGATCACAAGCTTATTCCTGATTCTGTATCCCTACCAATAAGAGGGCAGGAAACACTCGGTCCCTTACCACACCTCGCAGCAAGCCCAGCCCAAGGGCCAGCTTCTCAGCACTGCCCATGTTGGCTGGCTTTGACCCTTCACACCTGCAGCTGTGGTACCCAGTGAGCTGCACCAGTGATCACAGGACCTCCTTCCTAATGCCCTGCTTTCTCTGTTTAGATACCATCGTGCAAAAGAAGAGAACCTCAAGGTAAGGTCAATGCCAAGGCTGTCTGTGAGGGAATTGTTTTCCTCCCTGTCTTAGCCTCCCTGTCTTAGCCTCTCTGTAATCAACCCAGCTTTCTGTAGGGGATTCGAATACACCCCACAGCCCCCTCCTCATGCTCTCTGCTTTGGATCAGTGGGCAGTTATCATGAGAGTGGCGGCACAGAATGCAGTAGTGAAAGGGGGCTGGGGCTTGCTTTTGCACCCTCCAGGTTAGATTCTGCCCCACCCTGTGCTCAGAGCTCTCCAGTTTATCTCCCATGCTCAGAATGAGGTAGGCAACCCTTGCCACAACCCAGTTGGTAGGATACATAGTCTGCCCCAAGTTTCCCAGCTTGCCTGCTGGTATCGGGTCACTCTGCTCTAACTGATGAACAGTCCTGCCTCAGGGCTTCTGCACTTGCTATTTTCTAACATGGAACTACTCCTTTCCCATATAGCCATGTCTCAGCCCTCATTTCCTTTGCATTAATGTTTCGGTGTCACCATTTCATTTTAGAAAACCCATTTTAAATAGAGACCACCTCTCCATAGTTTCAACTGGCTTTATTTTTCTTTATAACTTTTCTACTAATTGACATTATAGAACACATCGGTTTGTCTCTTTTGGGTGATTTTTGTCCTTAAAATGCAAGCTCCTTGAGGATGGGGTCTTCCTTTACATCCCTGTAGCCCTGCCACTTAGGATAGTGCCTAGAACAGAGTGGGTACTTGTGTATGAACTGAATAAACAAATGAATGAAAATGAGAAGAGAGAAAACAAGCTCCCTCAGCCTATAGGGGACACAGGCAGTCACAGGTGATGGCTGTCCCACGGAGGGACCGTAACAGGGCTATGCACATGTGGCATGTGGTGTAGAGGGGTGCATAGCCAGCTGGAAGGCAGAAGGTATGGGATGTAGGTGAGCCTCAGTCTGTCTGTGGAAGGCGCAGCTCAAATAGGTGAAAGGAACCCTGGTACCTGGGGGCACCCTTGGGTATTATTTGGTTAGCAAGCAGACATTAGGGCAGAAGCAAGTGCTTCATATGAAATTGTGGAGAGAAGTAGTTGGAGAGAGAAGCAGTTTCTACTCCTGGAGGATCCAATGGTAAAGGAGTCTGAACCTTAGCCTGAAACTTCTGGTCAACCACTGATGAATTCTGGATGGGGAGAGATGGAATTTTTTTGTTGTTATGGGAGGGGGCTCAGGTGGAGATGGAGAGCCAGGCTGGAAGTCCCAGTAGAGATTCTGAACTGCTGCAAAGCCCTGCTGGAGTGAGACTGGGTGGAGGCAACAGAGAAGATGAGGGATGTGCAAGTTCTGGATTGTTTTGAGGCATGAGGGCTAGAGGAGGCAATTCCCAAAATCCAGATGAAAAGATTACAGTAGTTATTCAATAATCAGCCTTTTGAAAGAAAGTTCTAGAAAAAGGAATGTGAAGAGGTACAGGAGGAAGAGAGGTAGGCAGGGGAAGGGAAGGAATAGAGGGACTCTGGAAGAGAAGGGAGGCACAGTTCAAGTTTCCAAAACTAACACTAGATGGAGTCAGGCTGAGTCAGGAAGCTGGAAGGCCCAAAAGAAGCAGTTAAGCACACGGAAGCCATTCTCCTGGAGCACAGCTTGGCATGTGCTTTCTGTCTTTAGGACTTGGTGAATGAGCATCCTCTCTCTATCTCTCTCTCTCTCTCTCTCTCTCTCTCCACACACACATCCCCTCAGGCTACACCTCAATTTCTCTGAGGGGTGAGTTGCAAGAATAATCATTTTTACTCAAAGAGGGAAGGTGGTCACTGCCCCATGGTGCCGGTGGCTCTTCTGTATGCCCAGGCCAGGATTGCTGGCCACTGGCCAAGGCCCTCTGCCAAGGCAGCTATGAGACCAGGAATCAGCATTCTTTTGGATTCTGTGGAAAGTTCTCACAGGGTGATGCTCTGGCAAGACTTAAAGTGAAGCTGTGGGGCGTTTGCTGAGTTGGAGCTCAGGAAACTGAACCTTAACAGAAGGATAGCTTTATCTCCTCCACTTACCAAGACCTTTTCTTTGACAGTGGCCAAGCGAATCATTAGCCAATTTAGTTCATTTGATGAAAAACAAACTCTAAACATCTCTCTTTGCTCTCTTTGTCTGATTGGCTGAATGCTTGCTTCTCGGTTCTGCTTTGAGGTCTCAGTGTGGACAAAGGATGCTTGTGCAGCCCAGGGACAGCAGGAGGGGGACAGGATCTTGGTCCCCCGGTTGAACAAGCCCTATGCCTAGGAGAGGAAACACCTCCACTGATTTATCTGAGTTTCACAATCCACAATCCCCAACCTACTTCCCTTACTTAATGCCTGGTTCATGTGGTGTAACCAAAGTGACAGCCCCGGTATGACTGGCACAGCCTGGTCACCAAGGCCTGAGTGCGTTCTTGTCTTCTCTCTTACTCTTTTTCTACTTGAAAAATATTCAAATACACAGAAAAGGTGAAAGAACAGTACGATCAAAACATGCAGTTCCTGCACCCAGGTCCACTGACATCTCGCAGCTTTTGCTTTACCTCTGTACATAACCTCCCTTTAACTGGTCACTTGAATATCAGTGTGGCTGACCCCTAATATATAACCATTTTACCTCCCACATAATCACAATAAGATGACCATGCCTAAGGAGATAATATCAAATATTATCCAGTCCATATTCAAAGTTCTCTGATCATTCCAAAAGTCATCTTTTATTGTTCTATTGTCCAATCCAAGAAAAACCTTTGCATTTGATTTTGTCTCTTTCTAGTGTCTCTCTGTCTTTTTCCCCCTGGGCACTGTGAATTTCGAAGTATCTAAGGCAGTCATCTTGTATAATGTCCCATGTTCTGGATTTGTGTGATTGTTTCCTCCTGAGTAGATTCAAACTGAATTTTTTTAGTCAAGAACACCATGGAGGTGACATTGCTTATCTTTTATTGTACTGTGTCTACAGGACGGAACACCAGGCCAGCTCCCTGCTGCTGAGGCTTCACTCGATGGCGTGGCTAAGGAAGCGACTGCTGGCTTCCGCATTATAGAGATTAGAACATTCCCCTTCCTTATTAGTAAATAATCCGAGGACTGCTACTTGGAGAGCATGTGATTTCCCTGACCCCCAACAACTCTTCACCCACAGATTTTATATCTAATGATTTGTGCATGAATCAGATATTGCAGCTGGTGGTTACCAAGTTTCCAGTTCTAGCATTCTTTCTACATGTAATAGTTGATATTCTTTGGGGGGAAAAAAGGCTTTTTCCTGTCTCCTCTTTTCTTCTTTTTCTACTTGCTAAGTATTATCACTGTGAACTTCAATCCATTTTAATCCATTAGTATCATGATTCTTTTTAATGCTCAACTTGTCCCAGATTGGCCAGTACAAGCTATTTCTTGGCCCCTGTGCCCCTGTGACAGGTCCTGGGGCATTTCCTAGACTTCTGACACTTCCAGTTATTCCAGGCTCACTCTGCACTTCTCCTGCCTGGAGGCACCCATTTCCCCAGGGACCCCTGATTTTTCTTTTGCTTTTTTACTGGAGAGTGATTCTTAGAAAGTAAGAATCAGGCTGGGGACACTGTAAGACCAGGCTGGGGTAAGCTGATCAGACAATGGAAACCAGACAGCAGGCAGGCCAGATGTAAACCAAAAACAAACTTTATTGCAGGACGCTCTTGGGTGCGGCTCCCCGGTCCAGCAGGGAGCTAGCCCAGAGAAGTCGCCTCTATGTGGCCTCTGTGTGGCTGGGTTTTTCTAAACCCCGGGTGGGGGAGGGGAAGCTCGCGAAGTCCTTGTCCTCCTGGGATTGGCTGGAGTTGCTTGTCAGCGCCTGATTGGTTACTTCTTCGGGCATGAGCAGGTTACATTGTTTCTCTGCGCATGCGCAGGTTGCTGGATGCCCTACCCCAATCCAGTCGCCTTGCACCGCCCGAACAGATACATTGTGCTCTCATGGTCATTGAGGTGTCGTTGCTTCTAGGTTCTTTCAATGGACAGTCAAGAATACATATATATATATATATAAAATATATATATAAAATTTATTCTAAGTAGTTGTACATGACAATAGAATGCATTTATACATTTTTAAACTGCTTCATAAACTTGAAATTTTATTTGCAGTACTTTCTGCTTTTAGCATTTAGCCTTCCATGTGTATACAGCCAGAGTACTGTGTTCAAATCCAATTGTTTTCTTAGTGTGGTTAATACTATCAGTTTTTAAAAATATTTTTTTTAGTTGTTGATGGGCCTTTATTTTATTTATTTATATGCAGTGTTGAGAATCGAACCCAGTGTCCCCACACATGCTAGGCAAGTGTTCTACCACTGAGCCACAACCCCAGCCCAATGCCATCCATTTTTTTAAATTTATTTTTTTACAGACTTCATTTTGATTCATTGTACACATACGGGGCACAAATTTTAATTTCTATGGTTGTGCATGATGTACATTCATATCATTATTGTTAATCATACATGTACATAAGGTAATGATGTCTCTCTCATTCCACCATTCTACATACCCCCACCCCATTTTTGATGTAGCATTAGAAACACTGGTTTCAGAGTATATGCTATTTTAATGGTTCCGTTTTTATTTTTTTAACAATTTTAATTTTTGAATATGCAAGTTTTTTGACTTTTTATGCAGTGTTCCATGAAAAAGATATTTTATTTTACTTTATTTTTGATTAATATGCATTATTTGTATATACTAATGAGGGGTGAGTACAATATTTTAATGCATAGATACAGTGTGCACTGATCAAATCCAGACTCTTTATCCACCCTATCCACCTTTCCTACTTCCTAGCCTCTAGTCATCACTGTTCCACATTGAGACTGACTTTTTTTAACATTCACCTATGACAGAAAACATGTAATACATGTCTTTGGGTGTCCAGTTTATTTCACTTACATAATGCCCTCCAGCTCTATCTTTTAGGTGGCAAATTTTAGGAATTCTTTTTTCTTTGTGGCTGAATAACATTCCACTGTGTATCCATACCACATTTCACTGTATATTTCTTGTATAAGAAGTATTTTTCATGTGTTCCAAGGAGAGCTCTCAGATTTTACTCTGATAAGGGTCTTATGTTTCTCTGTAAGTTCATTATTTTATGTTTTAGTTGTATTTAAAAGAGAATTTCCCATTATGTCTCCTACCTGGTTATTGACTGTGTACTGACCCCCAGTTTTGTATGTTAGCATCACAGTGACGTCCTTCTTGAATGTTTTATTGCTTGTGTTTGTTTTCTCCTTGAGTCCCTTTAGTTTGCATGATATTATGTTATCTGCCAAATTGCATGTCTTCCTTCCCAATTCTTATGCCTTTAATAGTTCTCTCCTCTCTGACTCTATTGGGGAAAGCTGTCCATGTTAAATAACAGAGAACACAGTGCACAGACTTGCCTTGCACCTGATCATAGTGAGAAAAATACCAATGATTTCCATTACGTAAGATGTTGGTTCTGTGGCTAACGTGCATGAATTTTATGATGTAAGAGAAGCTTCCATCAAAGCCTATGTTATTGAGGTATTTTTTTAATTAGTTATGCATGACAGTAGAATGCATTTTGACACATCATGTAGAAATGGAGTATAACTTCTCCTTCTTGTGGTTGTACAGAATGTGGAATTGCACTAGTCATATATGCACATAGGATAATAATGTCCAATTTATTCTATTGTCCTTCCTCCCCTGAAATGGCCATTGGATTTTGTACAAGTCTTTTCAGCATGAATTCATCCTCAAATGATAGAACCTGATACTCTCACTGGTAGCCAGAACATAGAGGTAATATATTAATTTATTTGGTTTTCCTTCTCTTCTTATCAGATTCCATGATCTTTGGAGGATGTGGGAAAACATTTGACTTTAATAGCCACTACAACTATATAGTATCCAACAACTCTTTCCCTTTTTCCTAAACCAGCCCAGGGTGCCACGTGGCCAAATTCACCTACTCATCCAGCCAACAGACGCCATCCTCGCTTCTGTTCAGCTTGCCTTCTACTGCGGGTTGTGCCTGGCTCCCTCGTGGCTGACGACACACCCGTCCATAATCACCACTGCCTGCCAGAGATCGACTTCCTCCGTGAAATAGCTCAGTAGCGGCCACTTCTCTCATCTCAGAGTTGCCAGGGACAAGAGTGGTCTGCCCTTCTGAGGTCCTCACCCACTCTGGGCATCAGTATTTCACATGCAAGTTCTGGGACCTCCAGACACTTAATGCTTGCTCCTTAATAGCATTTGCAGGAGCTTTTTAACTCAGGGCTTATTAAATGAATAGGAGATATAAACTCTGTACTCAGCCACTGGTGCCTAGATCAGCAGATTTGAACTCTTGTGTTCTTCTGGATCAACTTTTCTTCAAGGCTGATGCACAAACACAAACACTTGGAACTTTTTTTTTCTAAGGTAGACACATAAACAGCATTGGAAGCCCTTTCTTAGAATTCCTTCCTCCATTTCTCTCTCCACTGTCCCTCACCTGCCTTGCTTGTTTCCAACTCACTTATCTTCAGTGTTGGCTCATCTGCCAAAACTCTTTATCTTTGACTTTGACCTATATCCTTGGTCCTCAAATGCAGCATAGACAGGCATGTGTTATTCATTTTATGGTCCCTGCTTGGCTCATGAATTGATGTCTCTCTGTCCTCTATCTTTCCGCTGCTGCTTTCCCTTCTCCCATGGAGAGAGGTCAGAAGTCAAGGAATTGTGACTGAATATGCATAATGAATAGCATATACAATCATGCAGCATTTGACGTAAGCATAAATCGATGCTTACTTTATCCTATAACATGTATGCTGTAATATGTGTTACATAACATAACTCTAACTGGTGTTTATGTGAAACTATGGTGTTGGCAGTTTCTTCTTGCACATGAAGGTGTTTGTGGTTCCTTATCCTAGAGTGACCATTGCAGGTCTCTGCCCAACTTCCAGCTCAGGCTGTTTATCAGGGTCTGGTTTGGTATTCTGACCTTTTTTTCTATCTTCCTCTTCTTTAAAACACATCTGTGCTTTCCTTCCTTCCTATCCAAGCTGGTGCACTAAATATGGAAAAGTTTCATCCTTTTTAACAGTTTGTAGTTCAGACTCAAAGGCACAGTTTTCTACCTGTACTCCCATAGGTCACTCTCCTTTGTTCTTCATAGTCTCTGCCCAGGTGTGTACAAACTCTTCCACTACAGATGGTGACACTTGTTCCCAAATAGGTCTACTGACCTTTCTTTTCACCAAAGTGGATGAGGGTTTATGGTCTCCAGCTTGGCAGGCACAAAACAACCTCAAGGCTAAGGTCTATCTGAAAAATTCTTCTTTATCTAGAAACCACTGGCCTTCAGGCCTCTTTGTACGCTGCACAAGGAGATGCCCCAGCTTGCTGCTGTTTGCTGATGAACTCCTTCACAGCTGCTTATTGTGTGCATAAGCACACGGTGGTTAGTCAAAGCAAAGTCTCTAAGTGTCTTCCAGATGTTTTTCTTCTTTTCCAGAGATGCTCAGGTGATCGAATTGTAAGCAAGTGGTTGTGACGGGAGAGGTTCAACTGTCTAGACGACTGTCCACAGTTAGAGTCTCAGAATGTTTTGAATTTGAACACCCAAGGCTGGTTATGAAACTTCACATGAGCTCAGTATAAGAGGAAAATAATTAGAGGACTATAATCAAGAGTGTCTCTGTTTCAAGAGAAAATATTACTCCTTTGCTACAAGAAGTTAACTACGTAGGGTGAGTACATTATCCAATAGTAGGAAAAAGGTGGAAGTCAATGAATGCACATCATCTAGCTTGATCCACCTTGTTGGAGCTGCTCATGCTTCTACAATGACGTTATGTTCACGTCAGTGGAACTTATCCACAGCAATGGCTCATGGAAATGGGAACCAAACCCAAGACACAGGTTCCTTAGCATGACCATCTTACCAACAATTAAATAGCACTTCTAGAACCAATGGCCTCACATTCTTAGCTGCCAGCAGAATCTTGCATTGAAGATAGACCCAGTAAACATTTAGGGAAACATGGAGACCATGAACCAGTTCCCAGTGCTATCAATGGAAGACTGACCTTCTAAGGGAGAAATGACCGCCTGGTCTGGAGTGAAAGAAAGTGCCCTTGACAGCAATGGGCTGGGCCGGTGACTGGCTGTGCAGCTCTCCAAATGAAGGAGCCAACAAAGAATTAAACGAGAAAGCAAATGCTGTGCCTTGTGGAGAACGACGCAAGCATAAGCTATCATTGTTATCCTCAGATAATTATTTTGTGGTGAGTTTTATAGCGTGCATGGTGTACACATGGAAGACCGACTGGCAGAGGCCAGGAAACCCATGTCGTTCTCTTATTGTCATCAGTCTAAGATTCTGTGGCACGGGCTCCATGAACATTCCTTGTGCTTGTATTATTAACCCCATAATCTAGGGATGCATTATGGAAGACTCTTTGCCTTTCCATTCTTCAAAAATCTGGGTGACGGCGTAGACTGGTTCTACTTAAATCGGGTTACTCCTCCTCGTGTGTGATGAAAGATGAGCTATATTTCAAAACAAAGTGCTGTGTTATAATAATTTGCCTGGATTCCCAGGGCATCTTTTATCTAACTTGATAACAACGTTGTTCATTAGCAGCCTTTGTTAACTGATAACCTAAAGTGGTAACGCGGTACTCATAAGCAATTTTCTGCATGTAAGATAGAATAAACCATCTTGTAAGGGATCTGTTAATTGATTTGCTTCTTTTAGTAGCATTTTAATTAAGACAACTGGTTTGTGAATGGCAGAAACACTCATGAGCTGAAGACGAAAGCCTCTGGATTCTCAGTCACGTTTTATGTTCCATACATACAACACACCATGGGATCCAATCCCCTACCACATTTTGTGACATATTTTTCTGGCGCCATCCCTGAAGTCTGGTTTTGTTTTAGCCCCTCATAAGTTTCCCTGTGTGAAGAACAGAAAGAAGTACATTCATGTACTGCTTCATAATGGGAATACATTCTGAGGAATGCACCATTGAGCAATTTCATCATTATGTGAACATCATGGCGTGTCCTTACACAAACTAGGATGGCTATGGCATCACTGGAGTATACGATATTACAGGACCTTTGTCACACATGCAGTCCATTGTTGACTGCTGAGTCATTGTGCTATGCATGACTGTGTGCATGACCAGTATCCTTTCCTCAGTAACATCATCTAGGAAGTCAAATGGTGCAGGAGCCTTTGGCAATGAGGTCTCCCTGGCTTACACCCCAAACCAAGCTCAATGGCTTCTTTATGGACGTCCTTCCAGTCCTATTGGAAACTCTCTGAAACCCCTCTTGGCAGTCCCTCTCTGTGGGAGCAGTTCCTGGGGATGGTGTCCAATTGGTAGTAGCTCTTGGAAGTATTTGGATGCAACCACAAGAAGTCACTGTGCTTTTTGGTGCAATGTCTTCAGTTTGGGACATTCTGACATGGTTGTCTCATTCTGTGATTTAGAGTATATTAGCAGAGCCTAGGGCTGGGATAAATCTTGCCCTTCTGGCCCAGTAGGTCTTGAGGCCCCCAAAGCACATGCAGCATCCCCCTCACAGCTCACCACAGCATGGAGAATACCATACTCAAAGGAAGGGACAGATGCTCTGAAACATTAAGAGGAAAGACACCCTATATGGATGAAGCAGGCTGCAGATGGCAGCAGCCATCCAGAGTCTGAGGGTGTAACTTCAGTTTAGGGCCTCCAGGACTCAGTAGCTGGAGGGGAAGAAGGTGAACTGGGAGAGGGTTATCTGACAAGATCAATAAATTAAAAATCATGTATTGATCTATATATCTATAAATTAAAAATGTTTACACTAAATCTCTAAACTAAAATCAATTTGTAAAAATTAAACATGTGTGTATATGTGTTTTAAAAGTATATGTATCATGTAATTCTAAGAATTATGTGGAGGTTCAGAGGAGTTAATGGAGAGTCCTTTTCATCATCCAAGGTTAGAAACAGCTGAGACACAACAAGGTAGGCAGGTGTCAATGGAAATATCAGGGTGAGTCTGCTTTTCAGGTGAGTCATGACATGTCAATATCTCTCAGTATCCTTGCCAGTCCAAGTAAGAGGGGGGGTTTGGCTGGGGCTGGAGGGCTGGCTGCAAAGATGTAAAGGACAGATTGGTTTGAAGTGGACTTTCAAGGAAGAGATGCCAGTACTCACTGAGGGTTGGGTCTTGGTAGGAGAGAAAAGAAGAGGGAGGCTCATGAGCCCCACTCCCAAGTTTGGGAGCCCCATGGAGGACCAGAGGAGCACTAGCCTGGGGAAGTGTCTGCTGCTGGGTCTTTTGTCTCTGACACTGATACTTGGGCTGCATTTAGAGAGTATGTACTTCACATTCCTGAAGGTGTTCAAGCCTGAGAATTGGGGTTAGAAACATATGTGTTCAAGATTGCTCCCACACATACTTGGAGATACATGAAAGATCCAGAAGATGGGGAGAACCAGCCTCACTCCTTCCCCCTGGGATGGAATGTGCAGACAGGGTGGCTTAGACACTGGGAGTGGAGGCCCAAGATGCACACAGAGAGGGCAGTGGTTGTGACAGGAAGCCTAAATGGTGCAGGTCTGGGCTGTGTTCAGGGCATAGCCTGCTGACTGATTCTTTCCCTTCTGGGTCATTTGTCATAATCTCAGACTTGTCAGATTAATTAATCATCCTTCAAAGAATATGAATTTTCACAAGCATGTTACCAATGGATGACAACCGAATGACACATCTCCCGGGCTGTGCATGCAGAGTGTGGGGTTGTCACTCAAGCCCCATCAGTGGGACCTTGCTCATCAGCATTTGATGTCTGAATATTCATGGTCCTTAATTTCAACTGATTTGTGATTTTTGCCTCTGTGGCCACTCTCTATGAAGTGCAGAATAGTGTCATAGTATGTGGGTTCTGTGACCAAAAGCTGCTTTTTAAGCCGGGCTGATTAACTCAGCAATTCCTCAGTTTCATCATCTGTACAGTGAGTTCATCTTTGTTTCTACCCTATAGGGTCTTTCTGAGAATTATATAAGGTGATTCATGTAAAGCTCTTAGCACAGTGACATCCACACTCACTTACCATTGGTTTTGGTTAACTTTTACTCAAGATGATAAGAAAATAAGATTAAGGAAGTTTCTTGTAGACATTAACTTATTTATATGTTTTTAATAAAATTTTATTTTAGATAGCTTTAGATTTACCAAATAAACCATAGAACTCAATAACACAATTGCTAATTTAGACTTGACAAACATACATAGAATATTCCATCCATCAATAAGCAAATACACTTTCTTCTCAGCAGCTCAAGGTTCCTTCTCTAAAATAGACCATATGTTGTGCCACAAAGTTACTCTTAGCAAATACAAAAAGAGAGAGATACTACCTTGTATTCTATCAGATCATAATGGAATGAAACTGGAAATCAATGATAAAACAAAAACCAGAAACTACTCCAACACCTGGAGATTAAATAATATGCTATTGAATGATGCATGGATAATAGAAGACATCGGGGGGAAATAAAAAGTTCTTAGAGGTAAACGAGAGCAAAGATACAACATATCAAAATCTCTGGGACACTATGAAAGCAGTACTAAGAGGTAAATTCATTGCATGGAGCACATTCAATAAAAGAATGAAAAGTCAACAAATAAATGACCTCACATTACAGCTCAAAGCCCTAGAAAAAAGAGGAACAGATTATCACCAAAAGTAGTAGAAGAAGGAAATAATTAAAATCAGGGTGGAAATCAATGAAATTGAAACAAAAGAAGTAATTCAAAAAATTGACAAAATAAAAAGTTGGTTCTTTGAAAAAATAAACAAAATTGATAAATCCTTAGCCACACTAATGAAGAGAAGGAGAGAGAAAACTCAAATTACTAAAATCCGTGATGAAAAAGGAAATATCATAATAGATTTACCAAATAGTTGGGAGGATGATTTGAAGTTCCTGTATGTCCCACACCCAGCCTCCCTATTAGAAACACTGTACATTGGTGCAGTACATTTGTCACAATTAATTAACCTATGTTGATACATCACTAATCATTGAAATCCACACATTATTTGACTTCTCTTAGTTTTTACCTAATGTCTTTTATTCTGGTCTAGGACCCCATCTAAGATGTCATTTGACATTGACATGTTTTGCAGACTATCCTTTTTTTCGATGACCTTGATAGTTTTGAGGAGCACTGATCAGACCTTTTGAATACTGTCCCTCAACTGGGATTTGGCTGACATTTTTCTCATGAAGATAAATTTCTTTAAAGCTAAGTTGCATGGGAAAATAATTGGAATCATACAAAAACCAATTTTTCACTAATCTTTGTTATTACTCATACAAATAAAAGTAACCAGATAGCTGACAAATCCCACTTACATTTGAGCTGGGTAGGTTGAGTAAAAAAAAACCCTTTTGTTGTTTAAATAAAGCAAAGTAGGACTGGGGATGTAGTTCAGTTCTAACATATGGACTTAGAAAGCATGAAGTTCTGGGTTCAATCCCCACCATCAAAACTAACAAACACGTAAAATAAAGTGAAATGGGTATTGCTAATGAGGGAGGGGCTGCTCTGGTTAGCATCACACAGCCACCTTGTGATTTAGGTGGCAGGGACCAAGGGAGCACTCAGGGTAGATTTGACACTTGCTCTCCCTCAGCCAGATGAGATGCTCAGCACTTTTGTTCCTTCTGTGGACAGTGGCGGGGGGGGGACTTGGTGGCGTGGTTCAAGCCCCCTGGGTAAAGGAATCATGTTGCCCATTATCTTTCTCAACCAAAAAAAGACACATTTCAAAGCCTTTACAATGTAGTTCTGATTTTTATTTCTTTCCCTGAGTTTAAATCAGAAGATGGCACAATTGCTGACCAACAGAAAAAGAACTGAACCCATGTCCAAGAATCCTCCCAGACCTGCTCTGAGGGTGTCTGCAGTGGCGGTGGTAAGGGCTCTGCTCCTGCCTCTGGGGACTCACTCCACGAGGAGACACTCCAGGGACTCCTGCACACCATTCGGGAGGCTCTGCCTCTGATGGAGCAGAAGATGATCTTCCTGCCTCCGCTAGCCTTCTGAAGCCAGGCCCTGTTGATGACTCCTAACTCCCCGTCACACCTTGATCTGAGTTCATCCAGTCTGGGTGTAGGAGGGACTGACGGTGTTATGGTGTGGATCCAGAATGACCCCAAAGTTCCATGTGTCAGAGGCTTGGTCGCCTGCTTGGTGCATTTGGGAGGAGGTGGAAACATGAGGTAGAGCCTATTGAGATGTCTCCGGTGTTTAGTGGCATCCCTGAAGAGAACATGGGGAACCCCTTCTCTTCTTATTTTTTGTTTCATCTCAGTCATGAGGAAAATAATTTTGCTTTACCATGTGCCCTTTCTTTGATGTGCCACCAGAGGCCCAAAACAACCAAGCCAATTAATCAAAACATATACCTTTTTTCCTTATAAGTTATGAGCCAAAATATTCTTTTCTTTTCGTAAGTTGCTTTATCTTGGGTATTTGTTGTAGTGACAGAAATATAGTCATAAGGAAACCAGTGGTTTCAGAAGGAAAATAATACACAACAGAAGAGGAGGAAACTTCTCAGTTGGAGGGTGGTGGCAGGTACCTGCTACCTTTATCGTGCCCTGTGGATATTTCATTTAATTTAATTACATCTGCTCTTCCAAGCCTAGATTTTCTAGACATATAATTGGTCATCCAAACTTATGGTTCTGCATCCATGGATTCAACCAATCATGGTTCCAAAATATTCAGAAAGAAATTGCATCTGTACTGAACAAATATGTTTCCTAGACAATCCAGCATAACAACTATTTCCATAGCATTCATATTGCGTGTAGTATTATAAGTAATCTAGAAGTGATTTAAAGTGTATGAGAGGATGTGTATAGTTTATATGCAAACACCTTATCCTTTGTTATGGACTTGAGCATTGTTTCAGTCATCTTTGTCATTATTATGACAAAAGACCTGACATGAATGACATAGAGGAGGAAAAGTTTATTTTGGCTCATGGTTTCAGAGGTCTCAGTTCATAGATGGCCCACTCCATGGCACTGGGCCCAAGGTGAGGCAGAGCATCTTGGCAGAGGAAAGCAGCTCAGGAAGGACACTAGGAAGAAGAGAGCTCTGCTCACCAGGAACAAAATACATACCTGAAAGGCACACCACCAGTGGTCCATCTCCTCTAGCCACACCCTTCTTACCCATGGTTACCACCCAGTTAATCTATTCAGTGGGTTAATCCACCAGTTGGGTTACAAATCTCATAATCTAAGCATTTCACCTCTGAATGTTCTTGCATTGTCTCACACATGAGCTTTTGCGGACACCATATATCCAAACCATAATAAGCACCTTCTGATTTTGGTATCTGTAGTGGGTCCTAGAACAGCTCCCCGTGGATACCAAGGATGGCTATAGTTGCACTCACTATACCAACCTACCATCGCTACCAATGTGCTCTTTCAAGGTTGGGCCTGTCCATTTGGCATGATAAGGGTTTGGACTCTAAACTTGCTGGCTGAAGTCTAATTCTTCCTGTTCTACCATTTACTATCTGTGTGTGACCCTCCACATGACTCAACTTTATCTTCCATTTCTTAATCTGTAAGATGAGGATGATGACCACAAAGAGTTGCTATAAATTATGAGTTTGATTTGTGTTCAAACTTGTAAGTACTTTATAAATGTCCCTTATTTTCCAATAAATTATGAGTTTGATTTGTGTTCAAACTTGTAAGTACTCTATGAATGTTCCTTATTCTGATATATAGTACTAGACACTGGAAAAAATAAACATAGAAGACAGACGTGGCCCTAATCAGAGGAAATCTCAGGCAAGCAGGTGAGCAAGCAATGTTTTTGAGATGTGAATAGGGTGCTTTAGGACTATGGGGAAAAAAAGAAAAGAACACCCTGACCACCATCAGAGTGACCTCCCCGCCTGGTGTAATGGAGTTTGCCAGGCAGCAAGAGGGGCAGATTGTTCTGGTACCTAGTGTGCCAATATCCAGAAATATGAAAGAACAGCAAAGGTAGGGAAGGTCAAGGAATCATTGTCCAGGGTGAGGGCTGTAGGGAAGGAGGGTCAGGAAGGTGAGGGTCAGATGAGGTCCTGACGTGTTGGGCCATTTGGCCATCTGTATTTTGTGAAATTGGTTTTACCTTTCATAAAGTTACTGCAGAAAGACAGTAAGTGACTGAAACAGAAGTTCAGAGATGTGGATGAAGGACCCAGAAGTTCTAACATTCATCTGATAAATGTTCTAGAAGGAGAGCAGATGGAATAAAAAGAGGATATATCAAGAGAGAGATAATAAACCTTAGCAGAGTTGCAAAAAGATTTCAGACCTTGCTGAAAAGGAAGGATCTAGTGAGATAAATACAAAACTAACTAAACCCAGAAAAATCCAAGCAAAATTTGAGTGTACCAAGAGCAAAGAACATCAAATTGTCTGCAAAAATATGAGAATGTTACTGAAATTAGCCTTCTTTATTGGTAGAACTGAATGAAAGAAGATAAAAGAGCAATATTGTCAAAAATTTCCTGGTAAAAAATTACACTCCACAGTACCCAAACTGTCACTCAAATTAGAAGGCAGAAAATGACAAAACCAAAAGACAAAACAAACATACAAAATCCTCATGATATGCAAAAATTCGGAAAATGTACTGTGCAAATAATCCATTCTGAAAGAGAGAAGATGAAGTTCAGAAAATAAAAAGTGAATTAAAGAGGAATATGTGGGATCGAGGAAGTGGCAGTACCCAAGGACACTAGTAGAATTTATACCTTAGAAAATGATGATTGTTTTTAAGAAAGAAACACTGTGGTACGTTAAAATCCCACATGATCTCAACACGGGCAGTTGTTTGGAAGAAAAGAAGGAGAAATGTAAAGCATTCTGTTGGGGACCTAATGCAGACTATTTTGTGACAAAGGTAGAGTATTGATTAATTCTCAATCTTGACAGAAAAATATAGTATTTAATTTGCTTAGTGCAAATTCATGAATTTTTAAAGAATAGCATGGAAAATTTTAAGAAATTGTAGTCCAAAAAGGGGAAGGGGGAGGAAATGAAAAAAGAGTAGGAAGAGGGGGAAGAAGAAGAGGAATAAACGAGAGAACATCATAAACAAAATCAAATCTGGGTAGCAAAAATGAGTTTAATACAGAACATTAAATATGAATTGGTTAAATTAATGAAATTCACCTCCAAACAAACATTTATTTTGATTTAAAAGATTCAGTCACATGTTTTTATAAGGGACACAACTAAAATAAAAATTGTCATGTGATTAAAAATAGATTAAAAATGTAAAATCTGACATTACTTTCCTGTATACATATATGAATGTCCAGTGAAACTCCACATCACGTATGGCCACAGAATGGGATCCTAATAGGAAGAAGTTATACTCCATGCATGCATAATATGTCAAAATACACTCTACTGTCAGGTATATATAAAAAGAATTTTAAAAGTTAGTATGCTAATGCTTACAAAAAACTAGAACAAATGTAGAAGCTGTAATATCAGAAAAACTGAATTCAAGTAAAAAGCTGGGCAAGGTTCAGGAAGAGGATATTTGACATTGATTATCGTCCAAGATAACAGACGCACCCTGAAGCCTTCCGTACCTGATGACATGGCTCAAAAATAAAGGAAAACATAACATTCACACAGGGAGAAATTGATACATTTGGAGCCCAAGTTTTCCACACGTGAGCCTTTGGGACACATTGCAGATCCAAACCACATCAGTGAGCAAAGGAAAACTCTACGTGACAGTCATGTGGAATATCTACAATTGAGAAAAGTCTCTCCCTAGTGACTTTTCTCTAGTGACTAGACTAGTGACTCTCCTTAGTGGCTGGCAGAGCACTCCCTCTCTTCACCGCTCTGCATGACCCACCTCCCGCCTCCGTCGTCCTATGAGCACTGTGAGCACTCCCACGGATGTCTCTCCACTCAGCAGGCTTCCATCTTCTCCAGCGCGGTTATCTCCACTGACATCATGTCACACACATGTGCTTTGATCCATCTGTTTTTTTTTTCTTCTTACCCAGGAATGGCTACTTCTCCAGGACAAGGATTGTGTGTCTTGTTCTCTTGTATTCCCAGAACCCAGGACAGTCCTGGGCTGAAAGCAGATGCTTAATAAACATTTATTATTATTATTTATTATTAATTTATTATTATTATTGTTTATTACAGATAATAAACATTTATCTGTACCACCTCAGACTATTTTCAAATAGTACCAGCGAGCATAAGGAACGCTTTTAGAGAAACCAATTTGAAAATCTAGATAAAATAAATGGGTTTCTCAGAAAATTTAAATGACTACACTTGCCTCAAAAAGAAGTGGGGAACTAGACGAGCTAATTACCATGGGGGGAGACTGAAAAGAAAAGCTATGGTAGTTACTGCTTAAATCTCCATCACTGTGTTTCTACCAATATACAAGCAGTACTCTTTCCCACGTGTGCACAAACGGCTTTTGCCTCTTAAAACCTTTTGCCTTTTTTTTAACCAATCGAAATAATTTCTAATGATTTACTTGTTTTTAAAATATGTACCATTTCTAATTTTTTGTTAGTATAAACCACTTGCAATGAAAAATCTTTTGGTTCAGATATGAAAATTTTTCTGGGGGCAGATAGAATTTTTACTCCTAAAACCTCAGTTTTCATGGAGCACGGCCAGTGAGGAAGGCAGAGTAACGGTATTCATGGGGAATCTGATTTCCAAAGTTTCTTTATCCCTGATATTAGAACAAAATGTGTGTTCCTCTCTGGCCTCTGAGTTTGCAGCTCAGGTTTGGCTCCAGATGATGACAAGAGTAGATTCATTTCTCTTCTTTTTCTGGGGAGTAGCTAACTTAGAGATGTCTTTTATTCCCACTAGTTAGATGAACAGATAAGGGAATGGCCTCAAATCAGAATGGGAACCTCTAGGCAAAATGGTAGCTCTGAGTCCAGAAATCTCTGCTCTTCCTGGTGACTGTGGATCTAGGAGAGCTTGACCTTGCTGGAATGATCCAAGTTGTAGAGGACCACATGGAGGCTTTTATGCCTGTGAATTGCAGCGGCTCCTCCCCTGACAACACGGGCCACACTCAGAGGGTAGACTTCCTTTGCCCAGAGAAGAGGATAGGTAGAAAAGCCAGGAGACAGAAAGGGAATCTGCCTTCAGAGAGAGTTTTTTCTACAAGTTCCATGGAGGGAAACTTTTTAGAGAAGAAATTCGCATACAGAGGACTTTTGGAAAGTTTCACAGTGTAAAATCTTTGAGGTTCCTTCAAGGAAAGATGAATGCCAGTCAAGAGATCCACGATGTGACCTCAGGCAGGTGAAAAATCATTCCACAACTTTCATGATTTTAAATGACTTTAAAAATGGGAGTGGTGATAAGTCACCCAAGGTAAGGGAAGAGATAGGAAAAAGGGAAGGATCAAAGGGACACACTCAGAGGGCCGTGACAGGAGGTGCCTCTGATGCTTGGCACCTGCAGGTGAGGGCTGATCACATCCTCAGACAGCACCTGGGCTGAAGGGGACACCTCCTTCACCTCCCCATTCTGGGTGGGGAGCCCATGTCTGTTCTCTAAAAACAATGAGGGAAAACAGGGAAAGGTCCTACTTGGGTCCAGTCAATTGAGAAAATCTTAAGTGTTCTGTGACTTCTAAGCTTCAGCCACTGTCCATTGAATCAGTGAACTATTGAATGAAATGTCTCTTCAATTAATGATAATTCACAATATGGGTTTTGCCTTTGCCTGGCACAATTTTAAATAAACATTGTAAGGCTGCTCTAGTCTTTACAGGATGAAAAAGCAGATTCTTGACTTGCATAGGGTTACATCTCAATAATCCCATCAGAAATTGAAAATATTGACAGGTCAAAATTGCATTTACTACACCTAACATACTGAATGTCACAGTTCAGCAAGCAACACTGTGGGATGATGTCTCCCCTTGTCGTCGTGTGGCTGACTGGGAGCTCTGATTTGCTTCTGCTGCTCCGCATTGCAAGAGGATCATATTGCCTATCACAAGCCCAGGAAAAGATGGACATTCAAGGGTTGGGGTTGTAGCTTGCCTAGGATACTTGAGGCCTGAGCTGGATACCTAGTACCACAAGAAATAATTTTTTAAAAAATTCAGCTTTCAATGGTTTCTACTGAATGGCTCTTGCTTTTGTACTAGCATAGTCAAAATATTGTGAGTCAAACCATCTTAATTTGGGATTTTGTAAGGTCCAAGCCTGGGCTTCGAAGTAGCTCTTTGAGGAGCTCGCACACTTTTTCTGAGTGATGAATGCCCAGCTGAGAGCTGTGGACCAGGGCGGGTGTCCAAAGAGCACTGGGAGGCACTGAGAAGGCTCTGGTGGAGCCCTGGTGACAATCTGGCTTGCTTGGATGGGGAAAGCCTGTGCTGTGTAGATGGACATGAGCCTTAAGCTCTGATGCCTGCTTCACAACTCAGCAGCTACTTGACCTTGGAAAACTGGTAGGGAGTAGGGGGTCAAATTCATGTCCTCTGGGACTGCCATAAGGACTCAATGATGTAACAAAACTCCCAGCTTTACTTCGTAGGTGGTAAATAAATACTGATGCTCTTCTGTTCCATTATCATGGGGCCGAGAAGACAGATCTGATTGGGTCTTCCTCCCAGCAGTGGGATTGACTTACTCAGGTCGCAGGTGCCTGCAGCCCATTGTGCCCACCTCCAGAAATGATGTTTGTGTTCTAGGTCACCCTCCCTGGCAGACTCCATGGCTAGAGAGGCTGCCCTGGCTTCTGCAGGCCCATGCTGCCAAATCCACCCCGGGCGTCTCTCCTTGCAGCCCAGCTGGCTTGGATCAGACTCTCCCTGAGCCACATTTCACTGTCTTCATTTGTTCTTGTTTATGCTTCCTTGCAAACAAATGTCATGACTTTCCCACGCAGCCTCTTTCTTGCCTGCTTGGTTTTAACCTGGAGTGGACAGGGGCAGGTTTGCATCTTCACTCTCACCCAGTTTCCTATACCCAGTGAGCCGCGTGCTGCTCTCAAACCCAGAGACCGGTGCCCACTCTGGGGCTTTGGGCTGAGGGACCTGCTTGAGGGCTGGTGTATTTTCCTGGGGGTCAAGTGACCAGGAAGCATGCTGGTTAGCAGTAAATTGCATTTGGGACTATATCCCTCTCCACCCAGTCTCATTAGCATTTAAATATAACTAAAAGTAATTTTTGCTTATTTTCTTACATGTATTAAATAAAAATCACAGGGACCATCGTTTGAGACTGGGCTCCTGCTCTGGGCCCCAGTCAAAATGGAATTACTGAGGCTAAAGTTCCATGTCACCAAACTGAAACCAAGTTGTTTTCTGATTTTCTAAGAAAATAGGAGCAGAGGTAACAACTAAAGTCCCAAACAGGCCAATTTCAATTGCCTTGATAATGAAGGTTTTTTTTTTTTTTTTTTCCCGTCTTAATCCTTACACAAAAATGTAAACTGATGTTAACCAATTGGCTATTTTTCTCTTGGTCTGGCTACTTGACCCTGCCTTTACAGGGAAAGTAACTTTGAAATGAAGGATCTACATTTTGTTCTTTTTTCCCTGCTTTCTTCAGCCCCTTTCTATGTATAAAACCAACCTCTTCTTCTCAACCTGAAATTGAAATACTCATTGAAATACTTATTCTATTTTATAGAATGAAGTGTTGCCTGATTCTAGAATAAAAAATAAAGCCAGATAAAATCGGCACACTACAGAGATGCAGCCACATCAATGTTTATAGCAGCTCAACTCACAATAGCTAAACTATGGAACCAACCTAGATGCCCTTCAACAGACCAATGGATAAAGAAAATGTGGTGTGTATGTATATATATACACCTATATATATATGATGGAATACTACTCAGAATTAAAGGAGAATGAAATTATGGTTCATGGATGGAGTTAGAGAATATCATGCTAGGTGAAATAAGCCAAACCCAAAAAACCGAAGGCCGAAGTTTTCTCCATCAGAGAAGCTAATTCACAATAAGGGGCAGGATAGGTAAGAATAGAATTATTTTATATTAGGTAGAGGGGAGTGAAGGGAGGGGAGGGATATGGGGTAAGAATGATAGTAGAGTGAAACAGACATTATTACCTCATGTGCGTATATGACTGCTTGACCCATGTGATCCTACAGTATGTACAATCAGAAAAATGAGAGATTACACTCCATTTATGTATGATTTATCAAAATGCATAAATGCATTCTCTTGTCATGCATAACTAATTAGAACAAAAAATGTTTTAAATTCTCAAAAAGAAAAAAATAAAGCCAGTTAAAAATTTAAACTGTTGTAATTTTGTCCTTTGACACATGATTATTGTAGAAAAATTAGAAAATAAACTAAAGGATGGGGAACCCCCTTTCCATACAAAGATACACAAAGATATTCACGTTCAGGTATGTATAATCTCAGACTGTACATGTGTGTGGGTGTGTACATATATATACATACACTAGGTTTTACATAACTGGGATTATATAGTATATTTTTTACTCATGACATTCTGAGCATATTTTTCCGTGTTCTTTATTAACTATGTGGAATTCTATTGTTCCAGTTATTCCATAACTATTACACCTGGAGTTCTCCAACCTTAGCAGGCACCCAGGTCCCAGAATCACTCACTGGAAGTGCTTTTTTTTCTTTTTTTTAAAACCAGAAATTGAACCCAGGGGTGCTTCAACACTGAATTACATCCCCAGACCTTTTAATTTTTTATTTTGAGACAGAGTCTTGCTAAGTTGCTGAAGTTGGCCTCAAACTTGAGATCCTCTTGCCTCAGCCTGCCAAGTTGCTCTGGGTTTCAGGCGTGTGCCACCACAGGGGTGGTAATGGGGCATGCCTGAAAATTACATTTCCAACACGTTCCCCGGAGACGGAGATGTGACCCAAACACTGTAGCCTACCACGTTGTTAGTTACCTGGTACTTGTAGGTTGCTTCTGGGCTCAGTCATATAAACACCACTGTAGAAAATGGGCTATTGAAATTCTGAGCAGACCTTTAATTTTCTTAAGGGTAAATTTCTAGGGGTGGATTACTAAGGCAAATGGTACCAGGCTTAAAGCTTTGGCTACCTAGTGCCAGAAAATTTGTTTTCATTTATCTGCCTACCAAACAACACCAATTCTGGACCTTCTGTTGATTAAATGTTTTAATGCAGATGGTTCCCACATTATGAGAGTTCAATTGATGATTTTTCAATTCTGATGAAATGAAAGTGGTATGCATTCAGTAGAATAGAAACAAAACTTCAAATTCTGATCTTTTCATGGACTGTAATATGTTATGCAATCATCTTTTTCCATGACCTGCAGTGGCAGTGGACCACAGCTCCCAGTCAGCCCGGGGATCACAGAGGGAAACAACCAACACTCTGGAGTGTGCTGTGTTGCTAAGCTAAGGTGTTTGGTAAGTTAGGTGTAGTAAAAGCATTTTTGACTTTTCAATGATATTTTCACTTTAGAAAGTGTTTATTTGGACATGATCCCATCTTTGAGCAGCCTCTGTATTTGAGTCCATTCCACATGGCTAATAGACCTGAGAACTCTGGGTTCCTATCCTATGGGCTATGGCAGCCAGGAAGCCTCTCTTACCATTCTGAGCCTCAGTTTCTTCATCTGTTAAAGGGGAAAGAACACTGCTTTGCTTACCTTTCTGGCTTTCTGTGAGAAGCATAATGTAAGGTCATTCAGGTGGGACTGTTCTGAGCATGTCCCTGAAGGATTGAGTTGTAATCCCTGTTTTGTGGAAAATAGTACAGAAACTTGGAATTACTAGGGAAGGGGTTGTTTAAGGGTTTGTCTTCATAGTCAGAAGTGCTAGCTCAGGTCGTTGTCTGCTATGATTTAGATAGGAGGTATCTCCCAACAGCTCATGGGTGAGACAGTGCAAGAAAATTTTGATTCGAAATGACCAGATTATGAAAGTCTTAACCTAATCAGTACATGAATCCTCTGACGGCTTAACTGGAGGGTAACTGTAGGCAGTAGGGTAACTGGAGAAGGTAGGTTATTGGGGGTGTGCCTTTGGACTCATCTTAGTCTCTCTCTGCTTCCTGGTGTCATATCCTGAACCATTTTCCTCTGCCACACCCTCCCACTATGGTGTTCTGCCTCACCCTAGGCCCAGAGCAATGGAGCTGGCTGTCTATGGACTGAGGTCTCTGAAATTGAGAGCACCAAATAAACTTTTCTTCCTCTAAAATTGTTCTTGTCAGATGTTTTGGTACAGCAGGAAAAATACTTACTAACATTGCCCCTGGAAGGCCTCAGTGGCAGGATGACAATGGCAAAGCTTTAGCAATTGGATCCCTGCTAAGGGAAGGGGGACGAAGGCCATGCTGTAGCCTTTGCTGACTAGCATGATGTAAATGCCCCCACCATTCCCTCTTACAGGCTGCCAGAAATGCAGCAAATAATTAGAAAGTGGAGGTTTTTGTTTGTTTGTTTTGTTTTTGTTTTATTGGTACTGAAGATTGAACCCAGGGATGCTTGACCACTGAGCTATATCTTCAGCCCTTTTAATTTTTTTAAATTTTGAGGCAGGGTATTGCTAAGCTGCTAAGGGTCTTGCTAAATTACTGAGGCTGGCCTCAAAGTTGTGATCTTCCTGCCTTGTTCTCCTGAGTTGCTGGGATCATAGGTATGTGACACTGCATGTGGCAGAAGTGGAGTTTTTTAGAATTTATTAATTTTGTCTTTAATAACATTTATTTTGTATGATTTATATAATTTTATAGTTTGTATGATTCTTTTTTTTTTTTGGTATCAGGTATTAAACTCAGGGGCACTTGGCCACTGAGCTACATCCCCAGTTCTATTGTGTGTTTTATTTAGAGACAGGGTCTCACTGAGTTGCTTAGGGCCTCGCCATTGCTGAGGCTGACTTTGAACTCACAATCCTCCTGCCTCAGCCTCCCGAGCCACTGGGATTACAGTTGTGCTCTCCTGTGCCCAGCTATAATTTGTATGATTTTGATTTTGATAATGGCTGTGTTTGACAACGGACTTGCAAAGTTCTTGAAAGATTTAACAACTGGTTCTCACTAGCTTACTGGTACTAGCTGGTCCAACACACCACTAGATGTCCTTTTTGGCTGTGAACACCTTATAAATGCCAAGTTCTTTTTCCTTCCTTGTGAAGGAATGGTTTGAGCTGTGACACTAACTTTCATTTTTAACATTTGGCTGTGCCCTAGTAATCTGAGTTATTCTGATCCCAAATGTTTGGCAGTTGTATTTTAAAATAGTCCATATTAGACTTTGCAAGGACTGAGCCCTGGGGGCCTGCTACATCCTCTGGTGGTCAGGCCACAGAGCTTCCTGTCCACATTTCACGTGGACAGTGCCGGCAATGTGGGGAGAGCAGCTTTCCTTCTGGAATCTCATCACTGAGGACTCAGGGGATCAGTTTCCAATTGCTGCTATTCTCGCCTCTTAATTATTCTAGTTTGGCTTTTTTGTGACCTCTTTAATTTGTTGTGGGTTGGGTGGTGCAGCCTGCAGTGACTGCTCCTTATCGATTACTGAGGTTCGTGTCTCCATTGTGGTTCAAGTATGAGCCATTTACATCTATTGTGCTGAGGCAGGTAGATAATATAAAAAGGACCTTCTAGATGGGTCAGTGATATTTCACTGTTATGTAGCATAACCTGTGAATTTGTGCTACATAAATAGTCAATTATATGTTATAGCTAATAAAGTAATAATACATTTGCTAAATTATTTTCAAGTTTATTGTAAATCATTTTAAAACCATAAATTGAACCTTGAATAATAGGAAATGTTTATCATCTTGTCTTGTAAAGAATGAAAGATTCCTATATGCTCACCTCCCTTCTTTACCGTATCTGTTGCATTAAGGACAGCCAGGGCGAACTTGGGTTGACTTCTGAGCAGCGTTCTTTCTATGGGTAGTGTACGACCTGGAAGGCCCATATCCAGAAGCTTGGTCCCCGAGGTAGTGGTGTTTAGAGGTGGTGGCTCTTTACAAGGTGGGACCTAGTAGAAAGTGATTAGGTCACGGGGGCATCACCCTAGGAAATTAATGTAGTTCTCATAGGACTGGTTTTGCACTCTCAAGAGAACTGTTGTGAAGTGAGGCCACCATCCCTTGTGCTTGGCCTTTTCTTCAGGCGGCAGTTTCCCTCCCACTTCTCCACCATGATGTGATACAGCCAGCAGGTCCTCACCAGAGGACAGCATCATACTGTTTGGAGCTTCAGCCACCAGAATCATGAGCCAAATAAACCTCTGTTCCTTATAAAATTCCTAGCCTTGGGTATCTTGTTACAGCAATAAAAAACAGACTAAGACAATTGTCTTTTTCTTATAAAGTGAATCAGCGCTGACTTTCTCTTTCCCACCAACATTGTCAGGTTTTTTCTCTCCTCCCCATGATGCTGGCTGCTGCAGGTGACACAGGTGGAAGAAGTAGAAGGCATGCTGCTCTGGTCCTTTCTGCTCACTCCCCGTTGCACTATGAATGTTCAAGAGCCCAGTTTGGCCTCACTGAAACCATTTCTCCTGCTTTTGAGGTCTTCCTGTGAATATGCTGAGCATCTGGAGCAATGAAGAGCCATTGGAACCAGATCTCCCTATTGGAGCAAAGCTCAGGCCTGAGGCATGTATGTGGTGAAGCTAGAAGCTGGTGTCTCAGTCAATGTCTGTGCAATCTCACTGCATTGGAGGGGACGCAGCAGGCAGCTGACAGGTGTGGCTTGAATGAATTGCTTCATGTTCTGGTTCTTTGGTCTCAGATTGCTTTCTTGGGAACTTTCTTGTGGGAATTTCATGTAGCCTGATCTGCCCTTCCCAGAAGTCCCCCACCACACCCCTATTCATTAGTAGAGAGTCCACTCAGGTTTTCAGGTAGTGTGCTGGGGAAGGGACAGAGTTGCTGCCCTCCTTTGAGACATCTCTTCCTTCCACTAAGCAATTGCATCATCTCTCTAAAGGATAGTGTGGGAAGAAGTCAATCTTAAGGTAGTTTCTGAAATAACTATTCTAATATGATAAAAAAAATAAATCATTCCAGTTCTGCTCTGGGGTAACCTGTGAGTGCACACATTGTTTTCTAGCAACTAAACACCTGTATGTCTTGGATGTGAGCTGAAGTCCACAGCAGAGTATGCACAACATACTTAGAAACTGAGGTAACTCACTGTTGGCCTTTGGGGGCCTGGGTTCTTATCCTCCAAGTCAGAGCTCTGGGCTATGCGGCTGGGAGGCTCATGCAGTAAGACTCAGCAACTGTGGCCTGAGAGTTGTTTCCAGGAGGCCTATCGCCAACTCATTTTGGACAGAGAGAGAGGAAAGACCCAGCCCTTTCCCCTGAGCTTCCTGTGTGGCTCTCTAAGAACATGCAAAGGGTGTGGTTAGCTGCTGGGATGCTGGAGCTCTGGTCATGTGCATGGTGTCCCGTGGGATGTCCTGGCTTGGATCACCCTTCCAAGGAAGCATGTGTTGGAAGCAGATTCTTCTGCTTTCAGCAACGTCCTTAAACACTGCAGTTGCACTGAGCAGAGCTGAGCAGGAGAAAGGCAGTCTCTGGGTCTCGGAGTGGGGACATAGATGTTCCTAAGAGTTCAGAGCCAGGACCTGTTCTTCTCTGATCTCTGGTGACTGAGAAATCATAGGCTATTTGTGTGGGAGCCTGGATGTGAGGGTCAAAACCCCAACACAGTTGCAAACAGATCATGCAAAAGGAACAGCCTGTTATTAAGTTTGAAGGAAAACAAAAGTAAAACTTCCATCCCCATTTGCTTGCATGATCTGAGAAAGAGTTCTTCCCATTACATTTCTTGGTGGCTGAGTTTTTCCTTATACGGACTACTGACTCACTTCTTTTTAAATAGTTCCAAGAAACAACAGAAAATGAATTCAAAAGATAATACTTCCTTACTTCAATCCTCAACTTGTCTTATAGTTTCTGGCACTTTCTCTGCAGAATGAGCACAAGGATGAGGTCATCCTTAATTCCCTCAATGCCAGAATCCACCCCCCTGCAACCCCCAAACCTCCCCCTTCCTACACCTAGCCCACAGCATCTGGGGCAGCAGCCCAGTTCTCTCCCTCCCCTGGGAACTAAGTCTGATCCCAGGAGTATTTTGGGGAGGGTGGCAGGGTAGTCGTCCACACTCAAGGGGTCCAACTTTTAGTGTGAAGAACAGAACCTCCACCATTTGAAAGTTACACAGGGGCTCAGCCACAGAAATGCCACAAGCACAACCCATGCATGCACCCTGCCTGCAACATCAACCCCCCTGGCCAGGAGAACTGGCTATTTCTGGACTCTCACTGGTGCTGGGATGAGTGATTTGATGCTGCTGGTAACCTGGATTATGGCACACACCAATCTCTGGTGTGAGGAGCAAAGGAAAGTGAGCAAGATGCATGGCTTCTGCTTCCTGCCGTGACTGTGGCTGGTTTGTTTCCTGTTAGCTGCCTTCCTCTCTGCCGAGAAAAACAGAGGCTGGGAAGAGCAGGATTTGGAAGAAAAGTAAAGACTGGAAAATACTCCAGGACTTCTGGATGAAGTTTAGGGCTCACATGCGATGTGTGCAATGAGTTGGCCAGGAGTCAGACAGCGCTCCAAGAAAGTGCTGTGTTGGTTCTTTTGGGGTTTTGCACACCACCCCTGTTGGCTGCAGTAGTGAAGCAAGGAGGTTCCTGGCAAGACCAATGAACCAGCTGGAAAACTGCAGGGGCTGGGATAGGGGGATGGGCGGGAACCCTAGATGGGTGGTCTCAGCTGAATATCTGCATGGAGCAAGCACGGGGCTGGGATAGAGGACTTCTCCATGAGCAGAGGCAGCTCAGAGGCCACATAAGGGTGCAGGATGACTGCACACCACTAGAGGGACTTCGCTCTCATCTATATCTTGGGGAGCAGCCTAGGGGTCAGCTTTGAGGGCAACTTGGCAAAGTCTTCAGGACTTGAGATGGGAGCCCCCAACCCCAACCATCCTACCTGCACCTTGCCTAATCCCTCTGGGCCACCTAGCTCCCTATCTACAAGGAGGATTAACAATGTCCACCTAGCAAGGTCATTGAGTGGATTAGAAAGGTAACATGTAGATTCTAGGGAAAAAAGTCACTGATCCAAGGGACTTTGGGAAATAGTGTTTAGACCAGAAAGTATAAAACTAAAGACAAAAACAACCATTTGTAAACCTTGTTTTCTACTTGGTAAAGTTGTTTCCCATGGGGCCAGGCTTAGTACTGCTGAAGTTGATGCACATGCACACCACACTAAACAAAAAGGTACTGATGGTGATGGTGGGAGCCATCATTTCAAGTTGTCCTAGGAGAACCACAGTGCTCACTGGCCCTTGAGTTTCCCTGACTCGGCAAGGGAGGCACACAGAACACAGATGCTAGTCAAAGACTTGTCCCACTAGGACATATTTAAGTATTATAGGAAAAGTATTACAGTCTACAAATTGACCCAAAATCTAGTTCCTAAAAAAAACTATGGAAACTATGCTTAGTTTCTGTGGGTGGGGAATTCAGGCAGGCCACAGAGGTGATGGCTTGTCTCTGCTCTATGACGTCCAGGGCCTCAGCTGAAGGACTCCTAACCTAGGTGGCCGAAGCATCTGGAGATACCTCCACTCACACACCCAGTGGCTGACTGAGACCTAGGTCTGTTTCCTGGAACACCTTCCTGTGGCCTCTTCATGTAATCTGGGCTTCCTCACAACATGGCGGATAAGTTCAAAGGAGAGTGGAAGTCATATCATCTTTTATGAGCTACCATCCACAGTCACAAAGCTTTACTCCTCTGGATTCTATTGGTTGAAACAGTTGCAAAATCCATCCAGGTTCAGGACAAGGGACCCTGTCATGCTGTAAGGAGAGCATGTAGGATGGAATATATATTGATGCAGCAATCTTTGGGAAATTCTGTCTCCCTGAGATCCACTTATCTTTCTTCTCTTCTAGGTTAATGCTGTTTCCTCAGTTGCGATTATTTTCAGATTTTCCATGTGCCTTTACATAATAGACACCATGGAATTTGATTTGGGGTTTTTGTGAGGAAGAATGTCATATTTAATTTTTGCATACATAGGATCACCTCTACATTCCCTTGCATCTTGCATTTTCATGTGACATAAATTTATTAGTACCTCTTTTTAAATGTATAGAGCAATATTTCATAATTTGGTTATTTAACCATTTCTCTGTTTTGATGGATCTTTGAAGTGTTTCCTATTTCTCTATTATTAAACAATGCTGCAATAAATTTTTCCCTATGTGTTATTTTATGCATGTAGCACCAATGTGACTGCTCCCCAGGGAAAAGGTGATAGTTAAGTGCTTAATGAAAGAATATGCCCACTGATAATTGTAGAGGGTACCACCAAATTTCCTTTGAGAAGGAAAATTACATTGTTAACAATAGAGTATAAGAAAATTCATTTTCTTGAATTCTCACCAGAACTTGCTGTTGTCAATCATGTTAACTCTTGCTTATGTTATAGGTGGAAACTGATGTATTATAATCATGTTTTTTTAAAGTTATGGTTCCCTTATTAAAATTGGATGGAGCATCTTCTCATACATTCACCAACCATCTGCATTTCTTCTCATGGGAATTCCCTGTTCATTTCCTTTACTTGTTTTTCTGTTTAGTCTCACTAAAACAGAGAGAAAAACAAATTGAAAGAGTAAGATATTCTTTTTAACAATGAAGAAAGATGACCAAGACCCATAATGCTTGTGAAGATTATAATTTAAGTGGAGAAAATCAACTCTATAATTATAAATGTTAATTTGTATTTTCTTCCTACATATTTTTAATTAAAACACAACATCTGAACCATATGAAACAATTCCAGTTGTTTCACACCAAAGTTAATTTTTTATAATAGTAAATAAAATTTTCGGTATCATTTATTGGCTGAGTCCTCTTTTTCTCCATACATTTGTTATTTACATTGTCCTTAAAATTTATAACCTCCCCCAGCTGTGTGTGGTGGCACACACCTGTAATCCCAGTGATTCCAGATGTTGAGGCAGGAGGATCTCAAGGGCAGCCTCGGCAACTTAGTGAGACCCTGTCTAAAAAAATAAAAAGGAATGGGGATGAAGCTCAGTGGTAATATGCCCCAGGGTTCAACCTCCTGAACAAACTCCTCATGAAGAAAGGGACTGGGGATGTAGCTTAGAGGTTCAATCCTGAGGAAGGAAGGAAGGAAGGAAGGAAGGAAGGAAGGAAGGAAGGAAGGAAGGAGAATAAAGCAAAAAATTCTAACTTACAATATTTATTTCTCAACTAACTTCTACATTGTTGATCTTATTTTATTTTTGTGCTGTTACCCCCTTGTTATTGTAAGGCAGGTCTCTCTATTTATTTGGCTAGAAAAAAATACATTTAGAGTGCATTGGTGCAGGCCTGTAATCCTTGCAACTGGGGAAGCTGAGGTGGGAGGAGGATCCCAAGTTCAAAGCCAGTCTCAGCAATTTAGCAAGGCCCAAAGCAACTTAGGGAGACTCTGTCTCAAAATAAAAAATAATAAGGACTGGAGATGTTGCTCAATGGTTAATTCCCCTGGGTACCAGAAAGAAAAAAGAAAAAAGAACATCTCTTTGTTGTTGTAGGAGTGACTCTTCATCGCTCATTGGCGCTCCCTATGTTATCCTCCATGCAGTGACCTCACCCTCTGGGGAAGAGAAGGAGGCAGAATGAGATGATGTCGGTGTTGCTTCTGGAATATTGGGATTATTTTCAATCCATTGCCTTTCAGGAAATTCTAAAGACTAAAGTTGATGAGACTGAGCAGGGGTTGAGAAAGAATTAGCTGCAGAGCAAAATGGTGCAGGGTGTGCTGGAGGAAGTGTGTTCAGGTGCAAGAATATCCTGGAGCAAAGAGAGATGGCATACTGGATTTGTGTCAGGCTGGTTGTGGCCAAAACATGGTTCGTGCAAGTGGAGGGGAGGCCATCCTCAGAGTCCTCATGGGAGAAAACCAGCACACCTCGGAGCTGCAGAGATTTGAGGTATAGAGAGCAGCCAGCTCCATGAGGCACGGGACGCCCTTGTCAACCTAAAGTCTTGGTTGTTTATTTACCCATCAATTTGACAATTATTTCCAGAGTGCTTATTAACATGTTAAACATTGCTCTAGATAGGGATATAAGGGGGAAGCAAAGGACATATCTACCTTCTTGAAACTATATTTAAGAAAGAGGATACAAATACAGGTAAGTCTGCGATACACACACATGAACATTATGTATGGCTGACGTGGTGACATTGAAACAAAAAGCCAAGTAGGTTAAGGCAGGAGGAAAAGTAAATGCAGGGGCCCTGAGCCTGGGAGGGGAGGGTCCTGGTATGTTTGAGCAGCACAGAGAAGTCTGGAGCTGCAGGAACTGAGCCAGAGCGTGTATGCAGGAGAGAGGTGGAGGTTCAGAGAACCAAGGAGCCCAAAGAGGACCAGGTAGGAATTCTGGGGTAGGTAGTATGAGGAGGTGAGATTGTTTTTCATTCTGTTTCCATGGTGTGAAGTAGGCCCACTTTGATGTTGGGCGATGACTGTAAGGTATGTGAGCGTGTGTGTGGTTCAATGCATCTGGTGTGAGTTTGTGTGCATGTATGTATGTGGGGTTAAAGTGAATGTGTGTGCCTTTGGTGTCCAGGCGTGTACCAATGTGGTGTGTGTTTATACTGCTGTGTAGAATGTCTGCGTGTTCAAGCATATTTAACTTTTGTGTGTCTGAGTGATCATGCATGTGCGTGCACGTTTATGCATGTGTAAGTGTCTACGTGTACGTGTTTATATGTTCACGTCTTTATGTGCATACGTGTATGTGTCTGTATTTTGTGTTTGCATCCCTGATAACATACCAGACAGAAAAGGTCTCAAGAGGAAATGAGCTCACATTGGGAAGACTCTCCTATCACCCTGGCTGGGTCTCTGTCCTTGCTATGAGTCATAGAACAGACCCATGTCACTGATGACATCATAGAATATAGCCAGGATCCTAGTGACCGTGAGGACCCCAGCAGCCACTGGGCAGGGGCCAGCCAGAGGGCTTCAGTACAGCCCACGCCAACTTTCACCAAACAGCTGGAGCACTGAGACTCTGAGTGCTGATTTTAAGTCATGAGGCGCTTCTTCGTGGACCAGGGGGGAGAAGAGTCACCCTTTGATGGGACTACCCTCAGCGTGACCAGTCCTGAGTCCACAGGAGAGAATATGGAATTGTGCTTGCCAGGTGGGTCAAAAGGAAGGGCTGGAGGTGAGCTAGGTGCACTCTCTGGAATGGAGACCCAGGGGAAGGCACCAGAGGTATGTTCACCATCAAAAAAGATGGTGGTAGAGGAGGAAATTAGTCTTCATAGGAGACCCACACTGCTATTGAAGTACATGAGGTGGATTTAGGAGACGTGTGTGAAAATGTGAAATGTTCATCTTTGTATGTTTATTTTAATGTGTCTTTGAAGAAATAGCATGTTGATCCTTTGACTTTAGCAGTGATATAAACATTTCTTTGTGACAAATTGATTCAAGTTAATCTAGGACATCCATTTGAAGGCCACCAGGACATGTACTTGGGCAAAGGATGTGTTCTCGGGTATCACTTGCTCTTGAGGCCAAGTGGCTCCACCAGTCATTTAAAGTCTCTGCCTCAGTTTCCTCATCTGTCAAATGGGAGTTCATAATGATGCAGTTTCTCAGGGTTATTTGGAATATTAAAGGAGTTAAAATGTGGCAAGCACTTACATGGTGATGGACAGTAAGTGTTCAAGTAGGGGTGGGGGAGATGCTTCTCTGGGTAAAACAGAGACATGTCACAAATGAGAAGGGGAAGGAGTGGTTGAATGACTCAAAGCACTTGCCATTCATTGTTTTTTTTTTTTTTACATGGGTCTCATTAAGCTGTTATTTATGTACATAAACTTCACGGAATTTAAATGTACAAATTTGAAGCATTGTTACATGTGTACATTTGAGCAACCACCACCTGAATCAACACACAGAACATTATAACTCAATGATTCCCTTGTGCATCTTTATGGTCAGGGCCCTCCTCCCCACCACTTAGCCCTTGCTGCCATCTCTTGGCAGCCTGACTGTTCCTATAAATTTGCCTTTTCTAGAATGTCATCTGAATGAAATTGAATATTGTGCAGCCTTTTAAATCTGCCTTCACCCATATTGTTGCACATATCCATATTTCATTCATTTTATTCATGGATAGAATTGCATCCTATGGCTATTCAATCTGTTTTTTCACCAGATGATGGCCTTTTGAGGTTTATTCAAGTCTTTGGTGATAACACGCATATAATTACTTGATCCTTATCATCACCACCCACTGTGGGCATTATTGTACCTCCAAGTTATGAGGAAACTGGTGAAGGCAGGTGATGGAACCCACCCTGTAGTCCCAGAAACCCGCATCTTCCAGAATCTGCAGCTGCTGAAGGTAGATAACATATGGATCCCTTGGAGGGCACTGATGAAAATGTCCTTCTGCTTCTCAGGAAACATGAAGAGGGAGGAAACATCTCCTCGGCCAGGACCTGCCCTTCCCCTTGAGAAGGACATCTGCTTCACAGCCCGGGCTCGGGCGATGCTGGGCTGGAGCAGCTCTCCATCATCCCAGTCCTCAGATTACCAGTCCTACTCCCAGTACCAGTCTTGCTACTCCTGTATGTACAACGACCAGGATGCCATCCCGCAGAGCGTGTGCGCCTTCTACACCCGAGTGCAAACAGTGCGCGGAGTGGCAGTGGCCTGGGAGACAGAGACTGGCTTCCAGCCGGTCAGCAGAAAGCCCCGCATCCATGAAGCCAAGATCGTCAAGAGGCAGAGGCAGAAAGGCTCTTCCTTTGAGATGGCTTCCAACACTGACCTGCACTGGGACCTGGAAGCCAGCAAGAACAACTGCTGCTCAGACACTGATGATGCAGAACTGCTGGACCCGCTGGAGGGCTGCCTCCAGGACCTGCGGACCCACCCAGACTGGCTGGTCACCACCAACTATGGGCTCCGCTGCTTGGCCTGCTGCCGCGTCTTTCCCACGCTGGAGGCGTTGCTGGAGCATGCCCAGCACGGCATCCGAGAGGGCTTCAGCTGCCAGATCTTTTTTGAGGAGATGCTGGAGAGGAGGAGGACCCAGGACCAAGAGCAGGACCAACAGCTGGAGGAGGAGGAGCAAAGCCTTTCCAACAGTAGTGAATGTTCCACGTCCCATAGCAAGGTGCTCCCTCCACAGCAGGAGGGGGAGGGGGAGGGGGAGCAGCAGCAGCAGCAGCAGGAGCAGCAGCAGCAGGAGCAGGAGCAGGAGCAGCAGCAGCAGCAGTGAGCTGGAGGTGAGGTACCCCCCTGCCCTCACCTGCAGCACCTGGGGCTGCTCCTTCCCCAGTCAGCAGGATCAGAGTCACCAGGGCAGGGAGAGAGGACCAGGGTCTTGGAGGAAGAGAGTAATGGATCTTGGAGCAGCAAGAGGCCCTTCCCCAGGGTACAGCATTTCCACCAGAGTCCGTTTCAAAACCTGAATCCAAAGCAGAAGGCTTCAAGCATTTGTGATGGTGGGCACAAGATCGGAAACACAAGTGTGTGGCTGCAGGGGTTTCTGTTTTTGCTGGGCACCAGCAGGCCCATGCTTGCTGTATAAGCAGATGTGACTCACAAGCAAGCCAACTGCAAATGAAGCTTCCGCCCTATTTTTTTCGTTATTAGGAATCTGTCACATGCCCTAGTTCTATGTCTTATGTTATTGGAATTAAACTTGAATAATTCTAAGAAGGCAGTGACTGATTGTGAGTGGACCATGTTTTCAGGTCATACCCATAAAAAGTGGCCCTTTCTGTAGGTTTCTGACTAGCACAGAGCTTGGGGAGACAAATAGCTTTGCAGGATAGACACAAGGCTAGGGAAGTCCTTCTGTGAGTTCATAGGTGTCAACTATATGCGTTTAAATGTTGCCATGAAGTTCATTAACACTTTCCTACCTGTTGCCACTGCAGGTGATGCTGGTGGAGGGCTGAATCCATTCAAGAAAAGATATCAATCACTACCCAGTTTGCGTTAGGTATACCAGCTGTTGGAGCACAGAGAGGCCAAGCATTCCTTATCCCGAGTGCTTGGGACCAGAAGTATTTGGGGTTTGGGATTTTGGGGGGATGGGAGCAAAGTCTAAATGCAATTTCATTTATGTTTTATATGCCCCTTATACATATAACCTGAAGGTAATTTTATATAATACTTTTAGTGTGCCTGTTCTTAACTGTGACCTAGCTCAAGAAGTCAAGTGTGGGATTCTCCACTTGTGATGTTATATCAGAGCTCAAAAGTTTCAGATTTTGGAGCATTTCAGATTTCAGAGTTTGGGATTAGGGATGCTCAACTATATACCAAACTCTATCACTTCCAGTGACACAAAACAGGCAAGGGGATGGACCACATTAAGGAAGTTGGGGGAGTCCAGAAGGAGCCTCAGATACAAACCATTTGATCAGGAGGCAAAACTTTCCAGAAAAGCCAATGCTGCAGGACTTGGAGAATAGGTGGCATCACGAGGGTAGAGTTTCTCAGTGGCAACTCTTTTGACATTGTGGTTGAGATGTTTTTTTGTGGTGGGAGTTGACCTCTGCCCACCAGCTGCCAGGAGCATTGCTTCCCCTGCAGACGCAAAACTAAAAAACAGATCTTCGTATAAACTATCCCCTGATGAGTTAGACCAAAACAGGGACCTTGGAGGAGAGTAGGACACAGGACATCTTGGTGACTGCCAGGTGCTTTGACCTGACTGCATGTGCCAGGCCTTGTACTAAGCACGGGAAATAATAGGTGAACAAAGCGAAAAAACAGACATGGATTCTGTTATGTGGAGCTTATGGCCAGTGGGTGGAAGAATGTATACTTATGTGCTATTTAAAAATAATTATTAAAATACTTTTTCATGACCTATAAGGCCCTACATAACTTAGCCTTTGCCACCGTTTCCCACCACCTCTTAGCATTCTCTGCCTCGCTTACTGTGCTCCAACCACATTGACTTTTTTTCTCCCCTATAATTACCTAAGCATTCATACCTCAGGGCCTTCGCACTCGCATTCTCCCTGAAGTGGAATGCAACCCTTTCCTGTTTTTCCTCAGGCTGACCCTTTGCTCATCTCTGAGGTTTCAGCTCTGAGGTTGTCACTTTTCAAAGGGGCCTTCCTCAATCATGCTGCCTCGGCTTGTGCCTCATTCTAAGTGCAGCTGGTTTTAAGAAGTGACATAATCAAGTTTGTATGCAAAAAAGCTAACTTTGCAGTGTATGGGTTGGGTGGCAGCTAAAGGGGGAAGCGAGAAGTAGAGGAGCTTATTGCAGAAGTCCAGGACAGGAGTAGGATTGACTTGGACAAGTCTTGACAAAAGCCAAGAGGGACAGGAATGGTTATATGCAAGATATTAGGGAAGGAGAGTCCAAAGGACTTGGGGATGGGTACGAGTGAAGATGCAGGCAGGGGGTTGTCAAGGGGGATTCTCTGGTTCCTAGCAAAAGCAGATGAGGAGTGGTGGTACATTAATTGATAAGGGAGGACTTTGGGAGGAAGATCAGCGTGATTGTGTGTGCAAGCATGTATGTGTGTGAGTGTGCTCATGTTTGCAATGAGCATGCCTCTGTGTGTGTGTGTGTGTGTGTGTGTGTGTGTGTGTGTAAGAGAGAGAGAGAGAGAGAGAGCATGGTCTGCATGTGGACATGCAGGAATAAGTGTGGGACAGGGTGTTGGGTCAATGAGGACATGGGTGATCTAAATGCTAATGGCATGCTGAAGGAGAGATGTTGAATAGGAAGAGGTTTCTAATTTAGAACTCACAGACAAATCTGAGTTGAAAACCTATGTAAGGAAGTTAACAGCACATGAATACTGTCATGTTTAAACCCCTACAGTGGGTAGATAGAGTTAGTACGGGGTTATTTTCATACTAACTCTACCCTAGTAATAAGGTCTGGAGAGTAAGAAATGGGGTGTAGTGCATGTCATAAGATTTTTTCTTCAAAGTCAACCAAAGAAAGAAAAGATTTTCAGGATGGTGAGAAGTGTTAAATGCTAGGGAGAGTTAGACTGAGGTGAAGATGAAATGTTTCCCATCTCCTTTGGTTCCTGGAGGTTGCTCCTGGCTCCAGTGAAGCATTCTCAGTGGCCAAGAAGGGGAGAGGTCACATGGACAATGGTCAGTCATGGACACAAGACAAATCTCCAGGGACAGGAGATTTGAGATATCCCCGCTGGCAAGTTACGCTAGAAAAAACAAATGGCTGTAGCTGGACCAAAGGAAACTATAAAAACAAAGACGAAATTGACAGACAAGTCTATGTGTGGTAATGGAACTGATCAAGCAGAGAGAAAAACTGATCAGGCAAGAAAAAACTGGGAAAAATCTAAGGAGTCAAACAGGAGAGAGAGGAATGAGTAGACATGGAAACAACGGGTCTAAAATGAGTAGTTTTGTGTCCTCTGTTGTACACAGATGAATAGTTAGGTCAGGGAGAACTTTGGAACCCAAATTAAGGAACTTGAGCTCCCCCCCAAAAAAATAAGGAAAAATTTTATGCAAGTCATATTTGGATTTGTGAAAGATCACCCAATGAATGGGGTAAAGAATGGATAGGAGAGCAACACCAAGGACAAGAAGATTAGGTAAAGAGATGCTGGCAGGAGGAGATGAAGGGAAATCTAAAAGATTGAAACTGTGGAGCATGGCTGGTGTTTGATGAGGAAGGTGAGAGTGAAGTGTCCAGAATAATATCCAGGGTTTGATTGTTTTTTTTTTTTTTTTTTTTTTCCTGGATGGCTGGTGAATGTTGGCACCATCTGCAAATAAAGGAACCTGAGGAGGAGGAGGAGGAGGAGGAGGAGGAGGAGGAGGAGGAGGAGGAGGAGGAGGAGGAGGAGGAAAATGATGGTTGGCTGAGATGCTAAGCCCCTTTTTGAACAAACTGAGTTTAAGACAGGAGCATCTAGAAGGGAGTGGAGTTTGGAAGAGTGGTAAACTAGGATGAAGGTAGATTTGTGTCCATCTGCAGATGCGTGGTTAACTAAGCAGAGGCACGTCCCACAAGGGTCACGTTGGATGCATCCTCCCTGCTGGTTCAAGGGTTGCAGGAAGCCCTGAGGTCATCTGAGAATTGGTGTCAGCTCTGGGGATGCAGCTCTGGGGATCAATCCTTTCAAGGTATAACAGGGACCACAGACTTTCTAACTTTGCTCTGGAAGAGGCTGGAGGACCTACAGGAAAAAACAAAGGGCCCCAACTTTGTCCAACTCTACTTAGACGAGCTATCTGACATTGGAGGGGGCTTGGTGGTCTGAATTGGCAGGTAAAATCTAAAGACAACCTAAGAGAGAGAGGCTGCTGAGCCAGAAATAGTGAGCACTCAGAAAGAGGAGAATATTTTAAAAAATCAGTAGGTTAGGAAACCAATATGAGGTACAATAGCTAAGTTCTGGAATTTCAATCCTTAAAAGACAAATGTATTTATGTGCTGAACTTTGACACTCTCAGTCAAGCATGATTTTAAACACTTTATGAACATTCAATTGTGTATGCTCTCTACAATCCAAGGAGGATGTGTCCATTCTTATCCCTGTCTTATCAGTTAGTGAGCTGAGAGGCTGGCCAAGGTCAGATGGCTGGTGCACAGAGGGGCCAGGTTTCATAGCCAGGCAGCCTGGCACCAAACTGATGCTCTAACCACCACACTGATGCTCAGACTTCAATGTGAGGACAGATGCAAGGTGTTTAGGAAAGCAAAGACGTCAGCTCCACAGGCTGTATTTTAAGTAGTAACAGCTGGAGATCAGGGAAAAGAAGATGGGTGTTTAGGACAAATGAGGGATGACAACAACCTCAGGAAAGGGAACGTTTTAAGGACAGGATGGCTTCAGCTGACATGGAAGGAGGAGGAGAAGATACAATCAATCTTAAGGTAGTGACTACTTCCTGACCTCGAGTGAGTTAAGAAGTCATTCGTGGTTTGAACCTATCACTCTACAGAGACCTGCGTCCGCCAGAGATAGGACTGGCCTCTTATCTGTGGAAGGTTCAGGGGGAAACCCTTTTGAGGGTTCAGGGGACCCCAAACATTTTAGATTATGGACTGCTTTAAACTTTATTTTCCCAAACCATAGAAAAAAATGGAACTCATTTCACAAAACTTACATAAACCTGGTAACAAAGCCTGACAAAGATGACACGAAGTAAATGACATATTAATCCTACTTACAAACACAAAATGATCACTAATTAAACTTAACCACGTTTGAAAGGGATGATTCACCATGTCTAAGTTTACATCATCCCTTGACTAATTAAAAATTGTTATATCTAGAAATTCATTTTGAAAGAACACCTTATGATTATCTCAATAAACATTAAATGGACATGATAATCAGAAATAAGTCCACACATGTATGGTAAATGACCTTTGCATGAAGGGCGCTAAGTTAATTCAAAGGAGAAAGAATAATCTTTTTAGCAAATGGTGCTAGGACAACTGGATATCTGCATGCAAAAGAGTGAAGTTGGATGCTTCCCTCACGCCATATGTAAAAATCAACTCAAAATGGAAGAGACCCCAAATGGAAAAGAACTAAAACTAAAACTCTTAAAGAAAAGATACATGTTTTCTTTCATTCATAGCAACATTATTCCTAGTGTAAAAATGAAAAATAACTTTAGATGTGCATCAAATGAATAAATAAAATTATATATCTATACAATGGAATATTATTCAGTCATAAAAAGAAATTAGGAATTGGTTTCATGTTACTTATGAATTAAACTTGAATACATGTGAGGTGAAAGAAGTCAGACACAAAAGGCTACAAAATGTATGAATCTGTGTATAATAAATATCCAATAGGCAAATTTATGGAGATAGAAAGCAGATTTGTGGTTTTCAGGATTAAGGGGAATTATAATAGATATGGTGTTTCTTCCTGGAATGATGAAAAAAATCTGAATTATATAGCAGTGATGGTTATTGCTATGGTTTAGATATGAAGAATCCCCCTAAAATTCATGAGTGAGAGAATGCAAAAGTTTAGAGGTAAAATGATTGGGTTATGAGAGCCTCAACCTAGTGCATTCATCCACTAATAGGGATTAACTAGGTAGTAAGTGTAGGCAGTTAGGGTGGAGCTGAGGAGATAGGCCACTGGGGGTGTGACTTTGGGGTCTATATTTTGTCCTTGGTGAGCTGAATGCTCTCTCTGCTTCCTTGTTGCCATGTCCTGAGCTGCTTTCCTCCTCCACACTTTTGCACCATGTTGTTCTGCCTCACCTCAGGCCCAGAGCACAGAGCTGGCCGTCTATGGACCGAGACCTCTAGACTCATGAGTGCCAAATAGACTTTTCCTCCTCTAGAATCGTAGGTGTCAGGTCTTTTGGTCCCAGGGGCAAAAAGCAAAACAAAACCAAAAAACAAAAACACCACCAAAAACCAAAACCAAACCCCCCCACCCCCCAAAAAACTGACTCAAACAGTTACACAGTTTAGTAAATATATTATAAACCACCCAGTTGTATACTTGAAAAAGTTAAATTTATGCTATATGAATAATATCTCAATTTAAAAGATATCTAATAAAGCAAACATTGGTCTTATAAATTTCTTAGAAACTAAGAAGAATTTTTTTCAGATAATATGGAATATTTATCTTAAACAAAAGAGCAAAAAATCTACAGGTGTTCCCATTGAAGTCAGGTTTAAAAAAAAGTCATGTATAATAATTTGTATTTGACATTGTTCTGAAAACTGCAACCAATTCATAAGACAGAAAACAAAAGTGTTATTATATGTAAGGGACATAAAATTATAATTTTTCAGAAAAAGACAATTTAGCTTGAAAGCTCAAAGTCAAGCAAAAATTGTTGAAAAGATAGATAAAGGACTGAGATATAAAACATACAAAAAGATTTCTTGATTTTAGTCAAAAGATATGACTAAGAAGGAAATAACATGGAACATAGCGCATTCACTATTTATTAGTCCATTTTCTGTATCTACAACAAAATACCTGAAACCAGGCAATTTTGAAAAATTCTAAGTTTATTTGGCAAGGTTCTGGAGGATGAAAAGCCCAAGATCATGACTCTGGCATCTGATGGGGGCCTTCTTTCTGCAGCAAAACATGGGGGAGCACCGCATGGTGAGACAGAGCAAGCAGGTCTGCTCCGGCCTGTCTTCCTCCTCTTGTAACACCACTGATACCATTATGGGGCCTCCACCCTCAAGGCCTCATCTAATCCTGACCACCTCCTGAAGACCCACTCCAAGTACATTAACATGTGAATTTGGGGATTATTTCCAACACTTGAACTTCAAGGGGACACATTCAAAGCAGAGCACACCAGATAAATAGATATTTTTGGAAATATTGCAAACACAATGAAATGTCCAAGGGATTATCTCTAGTTGATAATCGTTAACAATTTTTCCCCTCTAGTTTATATTTTTTTATGAGTTTCTATGTTAGCAAGTGTGTTTTCTGAGAAAAAGGCAATAAATTTTATCATAACAATGCCTCAGTTTGAAGTGACTGTGTGTGTGTGTGTGTGTGTGTGTGTGTGTGTGTTTGGGCCGGCAGGTCCTTGTTCACATTCATGGTCTTCAGACCACAATGTGAGAAACCTAGCTCTTGACGTCTTAATCCTTTTAGTTTTCTTAGCACTTTATATTGAATAAGACCTCAGTCAACTCTAAACAGTGCAATGACAAAACTGCTTTGAAAGTGTGTCCTTATTTCTTACAAAGGTGGAAAGTTTTAGGAGGGAAGGGCCTCAAGAGAACAATAATGGGAACCCAACTGAGAGAAAGGGTAGATGATGAGTCCAGCACAGGAAAGAAATCACACAAATACAGCCATGTAAGGAGAATAAGAGGAAGAGTTGAAGGAGAAGGGTGGGAAGATGAGGAAGTTGATCAGGAGATAAAGGGAGACACAGAGAAATGGCAGATGTTAAGACTGTTTTCTCTGATAGGTGGAAGCTAACCCATAATAAAAGGGAGGGGCAGGGAGGGGAAGAATAGAAGTGCAGTAGATTAGACAAGGGGGAATGGAGGGAAGGAGGGGGATTAGCAAAGGAAATATAGTAGAATGAATCTGACCAGTTTTCCCATATACATATATGAAAACAACACAGTGAATCCCACCACCAAGCACATCCATAAGAATGGGACTCTAAGTAGAATAAGAGACTCAAGAGGCTGAGGCAGGAGGATCCTAAAGTTTGAGGCCAGCCTCAGCAACTTCTAAGACCCTGTCTCAAAATAAAAAGGGCTGAGGATGTAGCTCAGTGGTAAAGCACTCCTGGATTCGATTCCAGCATCCAAAAATAAAATAAGATAGGAAGGAAGGAAGAAAAGAAAAAAAGTATGTTCTGAATGCCCTATTTAGAAACCTCAGATGGGGATTTGTAGGAAAGGGAATCTTTTTAAAAAAATAATTGAGTATTATTCTAATTAAGAACAAAGTCAGACCTGATAGAGCCAGGGCTGAATAAATAAATTAGTGGAGGTTTTCAAATCATCCAAAGCTTGTGCATCAGTTAGTAGGCAGCAGGGGGAAGGGAAAGATCAGGAAGGTTTCTGCTCATGTAGTCTAGAACAGAAAAAATACTGTCTCACTGGGGTCACTGGTTGTGTCTTCCAATCCTGTTTCATGAAACAAAGATGTTCTGCTAGATCACTTGAGAAGCTGTAAAGTACTGAGAGAGCACCCAGTTGAAAACAGTACAATGCTATGCATCCCAAAACTGCAAGAAAAGCGCTTTCCAACCCCAAATTTCTGTTAAGCACCAATGTGGGCAAAGAGAAACCAGGACAGAAGTGTGGCTGTGTTGAACATCTGCTCAGTTCTGCAAGGACAGACTGATATTTAGAAAAACACAATGACCAGAGCAGGATTTGGTTCCCCAAAGTGTGGCCAATGTGTCTTCTCCACCAGCTGGGAGAGTTAATTGCAAGCAGCACAGCTGGGGTTAGAGGTCATGGAGGACATCAAACAGCCCCTTAGCTCCCTGCTCATGTGCATTCATGTTGACATGCCATTTTACAGATGTCACCTTAGAGTAATGTTCAGAGTGGTCACCTTGCCCAAAGATCCACAGCTGTTGCTCAGTATGGGATGTGAGTATGCTTTTAGAACTATCTTCCAGATACCCCAGAACCCCTCTTCCAGAGCTTTCTCCCCAGTCTGGCGAAACACTGCCATGGGCTACAGGCCCAAGCTGGCAGGTCTCAGTCAGAATCCAATTTCCTGGTTCATATATTCTGTCCAGTCCTTCCTGAGCCTGAGTTGACTTATCCATTAAGTGCCCTGGGACTTCACATGTGAGTTTTGGATTGCCTGCTCACTCATGCACAGTGATTTCTAGGTTCTTTTCTGGAAGCCTTAGAGGAACATTTGCATTTCAGAGCTATAGGATTCCATTTGATTTCAGTTCTTGACCTTTTTGTCCTTGGTATCAGACTGAGTGACCTTGCAGCCAGCTCACCATCTCAGGATATTCCACATACCTGGCTTAGAGGGACTGCTTTCTATTCCTGTTGCCTCCATGGTCAGCACATGCCCTACAGGCCCTGCTCCATGGGAGGTTCTCCCAGCTGGAAGATCCCAAAGGACCCAAGGACCCCAGTGACTGCCTGCTTTCTAGAGAGCTCACAAAGCCTTTGTATCACTGGCCTGGGCTACGGGGTGGATGGTCCCTCTGGGACTGACCTTGAAGTTCAGCACCACTCTGCCTCCTCCATCCCTCCTTCCTCTGCTTGGAGGTAAAGAGATGGGGACTTTGTCATCCACCACTTCATCCTCCAGGGACCCACGCTCAAACAGAACCCACCTTCGGGCTACTGCTTTCCTTTTCTGAAACCCCACAAAATCTTCCCCTGAGACACACACACACACACACACACACACACACACACACAAAGTGTAACTAACAATTTCTTGCTTAAAGACCCTGAGCTAACATATCAGTTAAGGTCAGATCCTAAGCTCAGGGGCACCTGGAGTGGGGGACTTGTCACCACTCCCTGCCAAGTGATCTGGGTGTGTTCCTTTATCTCCCTGCTTCTGCTTGCCTATATATTAATCATTGTAAATGGCAGCTGACCTTCAAGTCAGGTGCTGGACTACACGTCTTAACTGGAGCTGGAACTGCCTTACTTGATCTTCTTAAACACCCTGAGGGATGAACCTGTTTCCCCATTGTACAGATGGAGGAAACCAAAGCACATGACAATTAAGGAGCTGTCCTAGGGTCTCACAGTGAAAGGATTTGGTAACATTGTGCAAACCACTTAGGCCAGGACTGGCTCGGACGCCCTAAACATTCGTAATTGTTAACAGTTTCCACATTTTCTAGATTTGCCTGTGTGAACCCTTTAATTTACCAGGAATCCGCACTCTGGTCTCCTAAGTTTAGGCAACGTCTTCTGACTGCTGGCTTATCCTTCCTACGCCGCTCCGGGCTTACAAATGTCCCTGTGGAGTGGGTGCAGGAGATCCCGGGACAGCAGTAAGCCTCAGGTCAGGGGTTTCCAAGATGAACTCCCACCTCCAACCTCCCAGGCTGCTTCCCTTGGGAATCTCTGGGTGGCGAGACAACCAACAAACCTTTGCTGCTCTTTATTTTCCGACGCACGAGCAACCACCTGTCAGCGCCTCAGTTGTCTCATCTGAGAAATGGACGCGGCAAAAGGAGGCACAGGTCACCGAACGAGTGGAATGCGCTTTGCGGGCCGAGGGACCCAGAGCCCTGGCCCCAGAGGTGGCAGGCGGCCCGAGGGGCGGGCCGGGGCCGGGGCCGGGGGCGGGCGCGGGGCGGGCTGGTGGCGGCCGGGCCTGGCGGCGGCGGCGGCGGCGCTCTCCCGCGTCACAGCGCCGGGCGGCGGCGGGGAGATGCGGCTCCTGGCGCTGGCGGCGGCGTTGCTGCTGGCCCGGGCGCCGGCCCCGGGTAAGCGCGGCGGGGCGGGCGGGCTGGGAGCGGGAGGGCGCGGGCCGGGGGCACGAGCCAGTGCTCGGAGGCCGGGGCCTGGCGGGGAGGCCCTGTCGCCTCGGGCCCCCTTCCGCGCGCGCCGGCAGAGGCCGGGGACTGCTCTGTCACTGTCGTCGGTGCGCTCGCTCTGCTGGCTCGCGGGTGCGCGGGGCGCAGCGGCGCCGTCCTAACTGCGCGGAGCCTGGGGGACGCGGTCCCTTCCCGACCTGAGCCTCGCCATGCTCCTCGCCCAGGGCTCCAGCGCTCAGGCACAATGCTCCAAGGACACCTCTGTGCCTTTCCAAGTGACAGGCCTTCGAGGGGAAGACTGGAACAGGATCGCGCCACCCCTAGTTGCTGGCTTGTTTCCTTTTTTCCACAACAGACAGGACCCCCAGCTGCCGGCAGGACCCTCTGTCAGCAGCTTTCCTCTAACTTTCCTCGCAGAGCGGCTCCGGGTTGAAGTCCCGAGTTTAGCTGCTGGGTCTGCCCCAGCCGGTGTTGGGGCTGCGGACTTGTTCACGGGCCTTTTGAGGTGACCAGGCCTGTGAGATAGGGTGACCTGGGCTGGATGAAGCCTGACCCTTTCTCACAAAGACCCTGCTCGGGGTAGCCTGTCTGCCTGCACTATCGGCTTGCATTTTTCATGGCTCCAACTTGTAAATTGCTGAAGAATTTTCTTCTCTTTCTCTGGCGGGCTGCCTCTCTGCAGCAAAGGCCATGCTGGCTAAAATAATAATTATGTCAATGGTTCACTTTTTCTGGGTGCCTATCAGGTGCATGATATATATTATATCATTTAATCACAACAATATTTCAAATAAAGAATGACAAGAACAAATATTTATAGGTCCAAGTAACTCAGTTCATCTGGCTGGTAACCTTTAAAAGAGATGCTCTCATTATCCCCATTTTATAGATGAGGAAACCAAAGCATGGGTTCATGAACTGACTTAAGTTCATAGGCTTGTAAGTGGCAGAGCTAGGGTTTGGACCCAGGAAGACTGGCTGTAGACTGTGCCCGCAATAGCTAAGCTTTGTACCATTGTTTTCTGAATGAGGGACTGATACTGAGTGGTCAGTATTTTTCAAGGGTGACCCAGCTTCCCAGTGCTGGAGCTGGCATTTGAACTAGTGTACCCTTGAATCTGAGGTGGAGGAACTTGGATGCCAGAGGAAGAAATCCACCCATTGTTCCCAGCAAGTCCTGCTACAAGTGCGGCGAACCTGAAATCTCAGCCATGGGGATTGCTTCCTTTTCAGGGTAGTCACTGTCTTGGTGGAGAATGACAGGAGGTTTGTCCGGGATCATAGGCTTAGGCTGGCTCTCAAGGCCTGCATGGAGTCAGCCAGCAGCCAGGGGATGCAAGTGGGCACCAGGGCCCTTCCTCCCGGTGCTCCATGTCCACCTTCCTAATTGCAGGTGCTGTTAGAGGGTACCTGAGATTCACTGTTTGGGTTCAAGGACATTATCATGTTTCCAAGAGCCCTCAGGGACCAGGAGAGTTGGAATTCAGGATCCTTTAGAGTCGGTCCTGGAGGTGCTTCTTCTTGGATGGCACTCACCCCATGTACCTGCTCTAAGTTCCTCATCCATGACTCCTCACCACCATTGGCAAGGGAAAGCCTGGCAGACCAGCTTACTACATAAGCCCAGGCTCTAACCACTGCACTTTTTAAGCTGTCTGTTTTGAGGTGGAGTAGAACCTTGGTTCCACCTTTCATTTTGTGGAAAAGAAAACCAACTGACAAAGCATGTATTAAGAACCAAGCTGTACCCCAGAGTGGTGGCGATGCATTGTTTATGAAATTAGATCGCCTGTGTTCAAATTCTAACATTGCCATGTACTGTGTGAACTTGAACAAGTTGCTTAGCCTCTCTGTGCCTCAGTCTTCCTGTCTGTAAAATGAGGATTAGCAAAGTATGAGGATAAATTGGGGAAAATATATGAAGTGCTTAGAATCGTTCTGGGCATAGAGTTCGCATAAGCCGATGTTAGCCTCTATCGTTGAGCAAGGTCCTGGATAAGAGCTAATTTCAGGTGATGGGCTTAATATGAATGAATCAAATATGAATTAATTTTAGGTGATGGGCTTAAGTCTGGTAGCACTTCTGCTTAGTGCTTAATAAACACAGGCTCCTATTGCTGTGGATTTTTAAGTAATAAAATATATTTCAGAGTTTTATTGTCATGAATTTGAACTATCTATCCCTTAATCACTAAGAAGCTCTTTGCTGCTGATAGAATACTGTTTGCATTCCTTTTAAACTTAGAGGCTTCTGGGGGGCAGAGCCACCACTACCTTCCTGGTCAGATCAGCACTGAGGGACCCAAGCTGTGCCTCCCTTGTGTCCTGGGCAAGCCTGGTGCCTTGTTTTTGACAGGGGACCTTCATTCCCTGCACCTGAGAGTTGCTGTGCCCAGTCCTCAGCTGCTTCATGAGAAGTAGGTTGTGCCTGTCGCCCTGTTGTGTGACATGGACGACCTTTTTTTTTTTTTTTTTTTTTTTTTTTCGGTGCTGGGAATTGAACCCAGGGCCTTGTACTTTCGAGGCAAACACTCTACCAACTGAGCTATATCGATACCCAGCTCCATGGATGACCTTTTAGACTGGTTTTCATGACATAATCGAATGCAAATAGGGGGGTTAGACCCCTTAACTCTTATACCCAGGAATTAAAATTCATGTACAAACATAGCCAGCTATGTAATTTATGACATCCAGGGCAAAATGAAAATTTTGGGCCCCTCATTAAAAAGTATTAGAATTTCAAGAAATGGACAGTGGAGATGAAAGCCAGGGGAGGGAGCCTTCCAAGCACAGGGCACTGTGTGCCTGCAGATCGTGTGCCCGTGAAGCCCTTCCTGCCCAAGGTCAGTGTGGGTCATTTTCTAGAGCTTCTACCTCCCCAGGACTGACAGCATGTAAACTAATATCTGCAGTTTAAAGTTTTTTCCTCATTGAAGTCTAGGCTTGCCATGAAAGGCATCATCTTTCCATTTTCTAGATGAAGAAACTGAGGCTTCAAGAGCCTCAAATCCAACAGAGCCAAGTTTCCAACCCAGTTGGGCACCAGTCCCTGGCTCTCTTCTCAGTTCCTCCAAGCGACCACTTCTGGGTTTCATTGTTTCTCCCCCAAAACTGGGCAAGCCTGGGACCATGAGCATCCCAGTGCCCATATGGGGCATATGGGGTGTCCAAAGGCTCCCCGGTATCAAAACGCATGCCTGTTGAAGGAATGGGATTATAGTGGCAGGAATCCTGTCCCTCTGCACCAGTCTCTTCTCTGTCTGTACTATCGCCTTTTTCTTTTGAGCATTGGCTTTAGGGTCCCTAACTGGGGTGGAGAATTTCCTCCTGAAGTCTTTGTGCAGGTGGCGCAAGTGGCAATCTGGGCCACAGTGTGGTGCGGTTCACCATGGGGAATTGATTTTTCCACTTTCAGCCTGTGCTAGGTTCCTTCTGCCTCTGGGCCTTTGTACAGGCCTGACTCTCTCCCAGAAGGTCACTCCTTGCTGTGCCCTGAATATTATTTCATTAACTTCAATGTAACCTTCAGTTCATGGTCACATACTTGGGTCTCTTCTCGGATCCCAAAGTCTAGGTCAGGATCCTGCAATGATTTTTTAAAACCATGTGCCTTTTCTCTGTAGCCCATGACACTATGTTACATTTTCCTGTCTTTTCCCAGAGTGACAGTTGCCTTATGCCCTGACCTTGTAGCTCCATAGAGCCAGGAATGCCGTCTCCTTATTCACCCAGTGAATAACCTGGTGGGGGCAGAAACTTTGAGTGGGGAGATGTTATGGGGGCCCTACCTCTACCTCAATTCCTCAATGAAGGGTCATAGAGCAAAAAATTAAATTCCTTTCTGGGCTAGTGTGACTTGAACAATTCTCCTTTCATGAGAGGGAGGATCTGCCCAGCCCTGCTGTGTTATCTTACCTAGTGGAGGAGGAGCGAGTGACACCTACCCTGTCCTGTCTTGTGGCTGGCTTAACCCAGGTGTGCTCAGCCTGCCCCTCGGCCAGGAGGGTGTGAGTGTTCTGTCATTCAGGCTGACATCCGGAAGGGAAGGGCCTGGGCTTCCAGGGCACTGAGCTCTCTTCAGCCTACCTGTAGACCTGTGTCACCTCCTTCTCATTGTCCTGCCTTGCATTGTTACGTAGTGCCTGATGACCCTATAGGACAGAAGCTGTCCACCTCTCTCTCTCCTAGTACTGACATGAATGTCCTATTGTGCTTAAGTTTGCCAGGCCCTGGATCCTCCCCCTACATGTCTCCCTCCTCCTCTCAGCTCTCATGCTCCATGCATATAAGCTGAGCCTCCAGGTTTGCTGGACTTAATGCAGCCACCTCTAGTGCTTGGGGGAGGGTGTTGGCTTTGCTGAGAAAGCTCCTTGGAGGCACAGGAGGCCCACTACCCAGAGTGCATAATCTCCAACAAAGCATTCAGGTGGGGATGGGGCATTCAGCTCTCAGTTCCAATCACGCCTCCCAGTCCCTTGTGCTGAAGGTGGGTGTGAGCGTCAGAACTGGGGGCAGTGGAGGGCTAAGGTGATCCTCGAGCTACCACACAGAGTTCCCAGACTGGGTGACTTAAACAATGGAAATTTATTTTCTCACAGTTCAGTCTGAGTTCAGGGTACTGGCAGAGTGGCTTTCTCCCCAGGCCTCTCTCCTTGGCTTGTAGATGGCTTCTTTTCCCTGTGTCTTCTTGCGGTCTTCCCTCTGTGTGTCTCTGTCCTAATCTTTTATGAGGATACCAGTCATGTTGGATTAGGGCCCACCTTAATGACCTCATTTTAACTTAGGTAGTTCTTTAAGGGCCCCTATCTCCAAATACGGCCACATTCTGAGGTACTGGGGTTTAGTCTTCAACATATGAATTTTTGGGGAGGTACACAACTCAAACCACAACAAGGCTTTTTGCCCCTCCGTGGGAGAAACAGATGCTTGGGTCATTTGTAAGAGAAAATGGGGCAAAGGGAAGGCAGGAAGGTGTGATGGTAAAGAGACAAAAAGGGGTTCATCTTGGGAAGCCAGCTCAGTCCATTCCTTTCCTGGAGCTGCAGATCTGGACCTGAGGCACAGAAGTGTAAGGGTTACTAGTTTTCTTCCAAGATGGAATCTGGCCTCCCATGGGGACTGGAGCACTTGGCACATTCTCCTGGTTTCAGTCACTATAAATAATCCCTTCTTCATGCAGCGTTAACAGGAGGAGCCTGGGGCGTGGGGTCCAGGGCTCCATCATCCCACCCATATTGTTTCCATTTCCTGCTTCCCAGCTCTCCTGGACTCCAGTGGGGAGCTTTTGGGGGTGGGGCACGGCTGGACTTGGATTCTGGAAGCCAGCTGCTGCATCTTTATGCTCTCCTCCTGCCCAACCCCCTGTGCCTGTTGGGGTGGGGTCAGCCTGGGATCCCAGCTGCTTCCTTGCTCACCAGGGAGCCCCGCCACAGGGCCGTGTGCGCTTCAGACAGGGCGGCAGCAGTTGGGTGGAAACACAGTCTGACTAATTTAACACGGCACATGGGCAAGATGCCCGCCAGGTGGGTGAGATGCAAGGAAGATGTGGGCCAAGTCCTCTTCTATTGCCCTTTACCAGTGACTTCGAACAATAGTGGAATTGTTACTGCAAAAGCCAGGCACCTGCTCACAGGATACTCAAGAATCCAAGGATTTTAATTTAATCATATCCATAAGATGCTTTTTGTCATGTAAAATAACATTTGCAGGTTCTCTAGGGATTAAGACAGGACATCTCAACTACCTGTTAGTCTGTATTTCCCAACTATCTGCCTAAGCTGGCCTTGTCCTTTGTCACTGTAGACACTGAGGACCTCATACCTGTTCACAATGTGCTCAAAGTCCAGCTGAGCATTGGTGTTTTTTCCTAAGTTCACTCCCATCTATTGTTTTAAGGTAACCAAAGACTGTCATGGTGTGGTGTGGTGAGTAATGACCCCACGGATTTATTATCTAATCCCCTTGCGAATGTTACTGTATATGACAAAAGGCACGTTATGGACATGGTTAAGGTTTTTGAATTATTGTGGAGTGTTCTGAGGACCAGTGCTTGGCTTCTATGAGAAATCAAATGAAGGAAAATTGATGCTCAAGTCATAACTCTTGAGGTGTTCGGTCTACTAAACCAATAGCGGAAGCCATTTAAGAGGATGACTGCTATGGTTTGACTATGGTTCACTTCCTTTAAAACTCAGGCTGAAATTCAATTTCCATTATGAGATATTAAAAGGTGGGACCTTATATTAGCCAGCTTTTGGTTATTGTTACCAAAACACCTGATAAGAACAGTGTAAAGGAGGAAAAGTTTATTTGGGCTCATGGTTTTAGAGGTCAGCCCATGGTTGGCTGGCTTCATTGCTCTGGGCCTGAGGTGAGGCAGAACATCATGGCGGAGGGCATGGCCATGGTTGCTGGGAAGGATGGGGTGCCAGGAGAGAGACCAAGGATAAAACATAATCCCCAAGGGCACCCCCGCCCAGTGACCTACTTCCTTCAGCCACACCCTACCTGCCTACAGTTACCACCCAGTCGTCCGTTCAAATTATTAATCCATCAAATGGCTAAATCCATTGATTAAGTTACAGTTCTCATGATTTGATCATTTCACCCCTGCATTGTCTATCTTGTGAGCTTATTGCAGGAGGACTTCTCATATCCAAACCAAAATGGACCTTTAAGAAGTGATTAGGCTCTGCCTTCACAAATAGGTTAGTGAGTCAATGAGTTATCATGAGGGCGATTCTCCCATGAACGTCAGTTGGACGAGGTCTCTCAAACACCCTTGTGTCTGCCATGTCATGCCCTGTGTCACCTCAGGACTCTGCCAGCAAGAATGCCAAGCCAGATGTGGCCCCTCAACCTTGGTCAGACCTGTGAGCCAAAATAAGCCCCTTTTCTTGATGACTTACCCAGCCTGTGTTGTTAGTAGAAAATGGATGAAGACCGATGACCTATTGCTGGGATTTACAATGAAGAATAATTTTTATATGACAACCCTCACCTGCCCCCATCACAGCCTCTTTGTCAATGTTCAGATTTTTTTTTTTTTTGGTTCCAGGAATAGAACTCAGAGGAAGTTCACTGAGCCACATCCCTAGCCCCATTTTGCATTTTATTGAGAGACGTGATCTGGCTTTGAACTTGCTATCCTCCTGCCTCAGCCTCCCTAGTCACTGGTGCTACAGGCATGCGCCACCGTGCCATGCCAAATGTTCAGATGTTGATCTCTTTTTCCTTCTTACTTCTTGCTTCTCTGCAGCACTGACCAGGGGACAGAGCTTTTGTTGTCTCTGACATCTGGGGCCCAAGCTCCTTCGTGTGATTAGAAGGAGACATTGGGGGTTTGACAACTGTGGTTTGGGATTACCCTGAGGATACCTGCTTGTCTCGTTGGAAAGGCAGCAAAGCGGCTTACTGAAGTTGCACACTGTGAAGTATAAGGTGGGGGTTTGGGATCTGGTGAGAGGACAGCACGCAGAAAGAGGCTGCAGCATTCTGGGGAAAGCATCTTTTCATGGGCTCTGTCTGCCAGAATTTCTTATTTTGTTTTCTGTTGCTATAACAAAGTACCTGAGGTATGCTAATTTATAAAGAAGAGAAATTTATTTGGTTCAGGTTTCTGGAGGCTAGGAAATCCATGAACATGACACTGGCATCTGCTCAGCATCTGGTGGAGGCCATAACATGGTGGGAGGCATCACATGGAAAGACAGAGCAAGCATGTCTGGTCTCTCTTCCTCTTTTTATAAAGCCACTAATGACATCATGGGCCCTACTCTCATGACCTCATCTAATCTTAATTACCTTCCAAAAGCCCCACCTCCAAATACCATTAACCTGTGATTTCGGGAATTGTTCCAACACATGAACTTTGTGAGATGCAAAACACAGGACGGGAGATTCCGCCTGTGGGTTCCAGGACAGCGTGGCTTCTCTGCACAACCCCTGCTACACACTGAGCAATGGCTGTTCGGAATGGCAGCTGCACTCAGTATCTCTGAGGCCTGCTGGTCTGGGTGGTTGGGTAGGCATCAGGGTGGCTCCACTGAAGATCAGCTCAGAGCAGAACATGACTAGGGGAAGGAAGTCTTGGCTGGTCCTAACTAAGAAACCAAAAAGAAACCAAAGACAGGAAAAGGTTGATGGGGACTGGAATTCTGAAGCATCTTTTGGGGTGTTGGGCAAGTCCTTCAACTCTCCCTGCTCCGGAGGCTTGTTCTTTCTTCTTGCACTTCAACGGAGAGCCCTAGGCTCCCCATTATTGGTGCTAGTTCAACACTCTGCCTGACCATTACTGAGCATGTTCCTGGCTTGGTGTTGAAATAGCTAAGATAGAGAAAGGGAGAATAAAGGCAAGCTCAGCCATGTGGTGGACAGACCATCGAAGAAGGTGCCCTGTCCCTGCCCCTGGGCAGCTCTGACTCCGTCCAGAGTGATAAAAGCAGACCCTGGGGAGGCTGATGGGGGAGATAGGATGTGGGTTGGACATTTTCAAGGGGTTGCAAAAATTCAAATTTTCATATGAGAACAAATTAACAATTTTTTGCAACATGTTCAGCCAGGTGGTCAGTGTTTGGCATCCAGTGTGAATGGGATTACCCATGAATGAGCATGTGGTAGCTCACGGAGGTTCTCCTCAGAAGAACACCTCCTCCAGCCATCAGGAAGGTGGAGAGTGAGCGTGGAGGGCACAGGGGCCAGCTGCCTCCCTGGCCATGCAGAGCACTCAGCTCCACTGTGGACTGTCCACCTGAGCACAGGCTGTGGCCTTCAATCATCACTTTCTCTTTTCCCCTTTCCTCTGCAGAGGTCTGCGGAGCTCTCAATGTCACCGTGTCCCCAGGGCCTGTGGTTGACTACCTGGAGGGGGAAAATGCCACTCTCCTCTGCCATGTCTCCCAGAAGAGGCGCAAGGACAGCTTGCTGGCCGTGCGCTGGTTCTTTGCACGTGCTGACTCCCAGGAGGCCTTGATGGTCAAGATGACCAAGCTCCGAGTGGTGCAGTACTACGGGAACTTCAGTCGCAGTGCCAACAGGCAGAGGTTGCGCCTGCTTGAGGAGAGGCGGGGGGCGCTCTACAGGCTCTCAGTGCTGACCCTTCGGCCAGCAGATCAAGGGCAGTATGTCTGCAAAGTCCAGGAGATCAGCAAGCACAGGAATAAATGGACAGCCTGGTCCAACGGCTCCTCAGCAACAGAAATGAGAGGTGAGGGCACATCTGGTCTCTCTGTGGAGAGGTATGGTGGGGAGGCTTGGGAGGAGGCCAGGTCAGTGGTCTCAGTCCTGTCACCATGCAGAGGACCCAAGGTCAGCCCTGCTAGAACATATCCTGTCAGTCTGTGGGCCACATACGTGAGTCGAACCATGAGGATGGGGGCAGATCTTTATTTGGACATTGGGGCTGATGTTGGTGTAGACATGGAAATGAGGACAGAAAGGAACAAGTGTCTGCCCCCAGGCCTGTTCTTTGGGTAAAACCTTTTTTATTTCTGAAAGATTGAACTGGATGTGTGCTCTCAAAGGTAAACAAAGCCATATACAGATTAAACAAAGCCAATTAGAACATATAAAAAGGTTCATTACCTTCAGGTAAGTGTGATCATCTATTTGCTATTTAATGTGAATCTACTTTCAGTGAATGAAGTGTAAAAATTACAAAAAGTAATAGAAAGAGGATGGGGCCTTTGGTCCGTGTGGAGCCCATCCGAGTGTGCTAAGGTGCTTCTGGAAGTTAGGCTCCTACCTTCCCATAGAGGCTAGGAGACGGGCTCTGTCATCAGGTGAAGGCTGGAACAAACAGTAGGTTCTTTTGCCAGCCTTGAGTATTCTCAGGCAGGTACTCTGCGGAGAGTGGGTCATTCTAGGCATGCACCCTGAACTGTTAGAAATTTTGTGTTTGTTCACATTTTTATAGATCTAGCTGAGAAAGGATTGGAGGAGCTCGACTGGAGTCTGGTTAAGGAATGAATCCTTATCAGTGCCCAGCCTCTGACTCAGGTCTATGTAGCCTTGGTCACTTTGGCTGGGGTCTGGGCACCCTGGAGTTGGCACGTGTCAGGAGGTCCTACGAACAGGGCAGGCTGGTGGCTCTGAGGAGTTGCCCAGTGGGACTGAGCCAGGCTCAGGCAACAGCTTGCCGTGAGAGTCATCAGGAAGTGGGTGAAGGTCCAGAGGCAGCCCCCCTCCTCGGGGCAGATAGGAAGCATCTGCCATATTTTCGGAACAGCTTGGCTACCAAGTGCCAAATTGAATTTCATCATTTTTGATCACAGGTGTTCTATTCAAGAAGATATCTCTTGTAATTTTAGCAAAACTTAGTATCGTGCACTCAAATTATGTTTTTGATTGCTTTGAACTTGGATTTAGCTTGCAGAAGATCAAGAAGGTCACAGAGTAAAGCTGATGGTCTCAAACATAAAAAAGAATCTAATTTTATGATGTATATGTAATTAATATTAAAGGCCTTAGTGATATTGTTTTGATAGCTTTTTTAAAGGAATAAAACTCAGTTGTGAAGGTAGTTTTAATATTCTAAATGAACATGGGACATGTTAAAGTGAGTATATATTAAAGTAAAATAATTTTTATGGGTAGTCTTTAAAGCATGTCTTTGTAGTGTTTGTTAACACAGAGTGATACAATAATTAAAATGCTGTGCACTTTTTCTTCCTAAGAAAATTAAGAAAACAAATGACTATTAGTATAAAAATGTATTTTGGCACAGAAAACAAAAATTAAAATAAAAAAAAAATGCAGGGGCTGAGGAGGGAACCCACACTGAGGATCACTTGGTTCTGAAACGCAGATCGTGTGTGCGTGCGTGTGCATGTGTGTGTGCGTATGTGTGCGCGCGCGTGTGTGCGTGTGTGTGCGTGCGTGTGCATGTGTGTGTGCGTGTGTGTGTGTGCGTGTGTGTGCGCGTGTGTGTGCGCGCGTGATGTTTGTCTTTATGTCCAGTATATTCTGGAGTCATGCACTCAATCTCTTGGCAGTAATAAAACTCTGCCAATTAGAACATATAAAAAGGTTTGCTACCTTCACATAAGTGTGATCATCTAGTTTGTTACTTAATGTGAATCAATTTTCAGAGAGTGAAGCAGGTTCATTCTAGAACATTTATTGGGGAACTTGCTTCAAAAACCTGAAATGATTTGTAAGCCTTCACTGGAAATAAAGGATCTTTTCCCCCTCCATCTCCTCTCCCTTCCTCTTCTTCCCCTTCTATCCCCTCTTCCCTCCGTTTCTCTTCCTTCCCCACTCCGCTTCTGTCTCCTCCCCTTTCCTCTGTCTCTCCCTCCCTCTCTCTCACTGCCTTCCAGGCTCCTTTGACCTCTCACCCGGAAGTGGTTCTAACTTTACAATGAACTGCCTCCCTCTCTAGGTCTCCCCAGCCTCAGCCTCTGGGCAAGGCCACAGTTTATTGATGGGATGATTAGAGACCTTAGCAATGATCATACCTGCTAGATGCTCCACCACAGCTCTGGGGGTTAAGGAAAGGTAACCCCAGGTAAAAGGCCTGTATCGGTCTGGCTTGTTCTGGTTGGAGCATGTGTCCCCCAGGCTGGAGGGCGCTTGCAGAGCCCTGGCTGACTGCTTGTCTTTCCTGGGCAGGGTTGGGGCCAGGCTTGCTGCTCCAGCCTCCCAGCCTTGCCTTTCCTGGAGCCCTTTGTCTTGCTTATCCCTAGAGGCCCTGTTTTCCTAAATCTCCACTCTTAATAGTTGTTATGTGGAAAATAAAAACGTAAACCAACAGTACAATGCTCTGTTCTGTGGGCTGGAAGATTAAACAGGACTGCTCGCAGGTGTTTTGAAGGCCTTCACCCACCCCCTCCACCCAGGCTCCAGAGTGTTTTCTACCATTCATTTTTTCCCCTCCTTTCTACCAGGTTCTCAAGCCATCTCTGGGAGAGGGGAATGCTTCTTGGGATTTCCCTTGTAACACTATCCCACTGTTTGCCCTTCACTGTGAACTTGATCATGTGCTCCTTCCTGCAATGTTCTTAATGTGGGGTAAAATTGCCTTTCACTGTAAACTCCCAGAAAGAAAGACAGTGCCTGGTCTCCTCTCGGCCAGCTGTGGCAAACCCCTCTTCCACCAGGTGGAGGGCCTTGACTCACCAAAGTATTTAAGGAATGGTTCCTGGCACCCAGTAACCATAGGAGTATTGGCTCTCATTATTTGTCCTGATTTCCACATTTGTTGTTTTCTACTGCAAAAATAATGTAGTTTGATTACAGAGAATATGGGAAAAAACCAAAAGAGTTTAAGGAAGAAAATAAGAAATGACTTACTATATCTCCATCCAACAAACTAACATTTCAATGTCATTCCTTCTGGTATTTTGTGCAAATAAAAATGTAAAACCTCATTGCAGTCTTATAAATACTGTTCTGGGCCTGACTTTTTTGACATTGGTAAATAATGTGCAAGTTTCCCTTGTTAAATATACTTCCATAGTGTAATTTTAATGGCAGAATAGCATTCCACCATGTGGATGTACCAAAATTTAGCTTCCTACTTATTATATTGAACATTTAAGCTATGCTAAATGCTTGTCAGTTAACCTCCAGAAATGTCACTGTTCTTAGCATAAGTCCTAGAAATAAAGTTTCTGGGTTCAAGGGTATACCCAACTTAAAAATCGATGCTATAATAGTTAATAAATTTATATTCTTGCCAGCATTAAAAATAACTTTTTTCCATAGATTTGTCTACATGATCATGATGGTTAGTTTTCTGTGTTCACTTGATTGGGCTTAGGGATGTCCAGATAGCTGACAAACCATTGTTGCTAGGTGTGCTATTTCTGGTTCTCTGAACCTTATTCCTTAGAACCCTGACTAATTCAATAACATATGCTTTGTGAGGAGGCTAATGACAATGATGATGTGATGACAAATACCTGGAAACAGTACCTGTCACATAATTGAACCTCAGTAAATACTTGATGAATATATGAAGTGCTCCTTGTCCGGTGGAATTAGCATCTCCTGCCTGCTGTGGATGCCTCTGAGGTAGGCATGGCATGGTGGATATAATCACTCTCTCTGGAGGACCCACATCTCTTTCCCTTGACCCACTTCAATTGCACATGTTATTCAAGGTCCCACGTCCTCCTCCCTCTTCCATTGTACCTTCTTTGAGTTTGCCAAACTGTGGAAAGCTCTCTCACCCATGGCACCCTGCAGATTATATGTTTTTAGCACTGTTAGCACCACATTACATAGTAACTGCATGTTTTTGTAAGTTGCTGTGACATGGGAATGATGTAAAAATACACATTTGGGTATATATATATATAAAAATGTGAAAGTGGATGGACCTAACGTCCCAGGCTCTACTCCCAACCACACAGGTAATCGTCATCCATAACTTCACTTAAATATTTCAAGTCCTTTTTCTGTAGGCATTCATACATATCCTCATAAGTGTATTTTAACAATAGCACATGTATTGATTTAAAATTATTGTTGCTAGTATTATATGTGTTTTTTGGCTGGCATCATATAGTGAGATAAGACCAATCTGAATCCAACCAGCTTGATTTTGGACACTTAAGAAACTTCTGATTTTCACAAACAGTGATTTAGTGAACAGTTTTGTGTGCACCTCCAAGTGTCTCTGTTGGCTGGATTCCTGGAAAGGGATTCCTGGGCCTAAGGCTATGCATATTTAAATTTATTTACTCATTTATTTATTTTAAAAATTTTTACAGACTTCATTTTGATTCATTGTACACAGATGGGGACAACTTTTCATTTCTATTATTGTGCATGATGTACATTCATACCATTCATGTAATCATACATTTACATAGGGTATGATGTCTGACTCATTCCACCATTTTTCATACTCCTACCCCCTCCTCCTCTCATATCCCTCTTCATAATCTAAAGTTCCTCCATTCTTCTCTCACCCGCCCACCTCTCCAACCCAATTATATATCATCATCCACTTATCAGGGAAACATTCGGCCTTTGTTTCTTTTTTTGGGATTGACTTATTTCACTTAGCATGACATTCTCTAATTCCATCCATTCATCTGCAAAAGCCATAATATTATTCTTCTTTATAGCTGAGTAGTATTCCATTGTGTATATATACCACAGCTTCTTTATCTATTCATCTGTTGAAGGGCATCTAGGTGGTTCCACAGTCTAGCTATTGTGAATTGAGTTGCTATAAATATTGATGTGGCTGTGTTACTGTAGTATGCTAATTTTAAGTCCTTTGGGTATAAACCGAGGAGTGGGATAACTGGATCAAAAGTTGGGTTCATTTCAAGTTTTCTGAGAAATCTCCATACTGATTTCAAGAGTGGCTGCACCAATTTGAAACTCCACCAGCAATGTACAAGTGTGCCTTTTTTTCCCTCATATCCATACCAACACTTATTGTTTGTGTTCTTGATTATAGCCATTCTAACTGGAGTACAATGAAATCTTAGAGTTGTTTTAATGTGCATTTCTCTAATTACTAGAAATGTTGAACATGTTGAACACTTTTTGATATATTTCTTCATTGCCTGCATATCTTCTTCTGTAAAGTGTCTGTTCAGTTCCTTGGCCCTTTTATTGATTGGGTTCTTCGTATTCTTGTTGTAAAGTTTTGTAAGTTCTTTATAAATTTTGGAGATAAGTGCTCTGTCTAAAGTGCATGTGGAAAAGATGTTCTCCCACTCTGTAGGCTCTCTTTTTGCATTATCAATTGTATCCTTTGCTGAAAAAAAGCTTTTTAGTTTGAATCCATCCCATTTATTGATTCTTGCTTTGATTTCTTGTGCTCTGGGGGTCTTGTTTAGGAAGTCTGGTCCTAAGCCAACATGATGAAGATTCAGGCTTACTTTTTCTTCTATTAGGTGCAGGGTCTCTGGTCTAATTCCTAGGTCCTTGATTCATTTTGAATTGAGTTTTGTACAGGGTGAGAGATAGGGGTTTAGTTTCATTTTGCTGCATATGGATTTCCAGTTTTCCCAGCACTATTTGTTGAAGAGGCTGTCTTTTCTCCATTGTACGTTTTTGGTTACTTTGTTTAATATAAAGTAACTGTATTTTGTGGGTTTGTCTCTCTGTCTTCTATTCTGTACCATTGGAAGACCAATATGGTGCCAAATACCATATTGGCACCATGGTATTTGGTGCCAATACCATGCCATTTTTGTTACCAAAAGTAGTAGAAGACAGGAAATAATTAAAATCAGAGTTGAAATCAATGAAATTGAAATAAGAGAAACAATTAAAAAAATTGACAGAACAAAAAGTAAAAGTAAACAAAAAGTAAACAAAATTGATAAACCCTTAGCCACATTAATGAAGAGGAGAGAGAAAACTCAAATTACTAGAATTCATGATGAAAAAGGAACAATCATGACAGACACCACTGAAATACATAACATAATTAGAAGCTACTTTGAAAATCTATATTCCAACAAAATAGAAAATATAGAAGATGTTGACAAATTTTTAGAGACATATGATCCTCCCAAACTGAATCACGAAGACATACACAATTTAAACAGATCAATCTCAAGCACCAAAATAGAAGAAGCCATCAAAAGCCTACCAACCAAGAAAAGTCCAGGACCAGATGGATTCTCAGCTGAGTTCTACAAGACCTTTAAGGAAGAACTAATTCCAATACTCCTCAAAGTATTCCAGGAAATAGAAATGGAGGGAACCCTTCCAAACTCATTTTTTAATTGAGGCTTAATTTAAATTCAGTTAGTTGAACATGGTACTTTTGTGTCTAATCTTGGAAAATATTTCCCACCACAAACTTACAAAAGTGTTTGCCATAATTTTCTATAATATTGTTAAGTGACTAAAAGAAAGCTTTGCTTTTTTCTTTAGTCAGTTTTCTGTCACAGTGACAAAGTATCTGAGAAAAACAACTTAAACGAGGTAAGATTTATTTTAGCTGATGGTTTCAGAGGTTTCAGTCCATAGTCACTTGGCTCCATTGCTGTGGGCTTCTGAGCATCAGGGGTAGGTTGTGGCAGAGCATAATAGTTCATCTGGTGGAGAGAGGGGCAGGGTGGGGAATGGATGAGCGAGCACTGAGGACAAGAGATACCCTGTAAGAACATGCCCTCAGTGACCTGCTTACTTCATCTAGACCCCACCTCCTAAGTTTCTAGTACCTACTAGTAGCCTCACCAGCTGGGACCAAACCTCCAGCACATGAGCCTTTGGGGGACAATCCAGGTCCAAACTATAACAACTGTGCACTACAAAGTTAATTCTAATGGGAAAGTAGAGCTTTCTTCTGAAACTGTTCCTTGTGGGATGTTTTGTTGTAAATACAGGGAAACTTCTAAAGACAAGCAATGCCTCACCCTCTCCAATTTTGGGGGATGTTCCAGATTCAAATGATTAACATTCCACCCTGGGGCCCCAAAGGCTCATGTCTATCTCACAATGCGAAATCCATTCAGCTCATCTCCAAGAGTCCTTGTAGTCCTAACTGTTCCAGCATTGCTCAAAAGTCTCCTCTGAGACTTAAGGCAAACCCCTAGCTGTGAGCCCTGCGAAAATAAAAAATTAAGTTAATACTTCTAACATACAAAGGTGGGAAAATCACTGGGTAAACATCCCCATTTCAAAAGAGATTTATGGCACCATAGAAAGGAGGAATCATAAAATCTGCAGATCTGTAGCTTCATGTCTGACATCTCGAGCATGCAATGGCATAACTTGAGCTCCAAAGGACTTGTGCAGCCCTGCTCCCATGGCTTTGCTGGCTGTAACCCACATGGCCACTCTCTTAAAGTTCTCTACTTGTTGCCTGTAGCTTTCCTTGGCAGACATTGCATGTTTCTGGCATTTCTAACTTCCTGGGGTTCCCACTGTAGCTTTGGTCTCACTCTCAGAGCTTCTCAGGGGCTGCCAATAGGGACTCTGACACTGCCACACATTGCTTGACCTCCCAGGCCATATTCTGAAATCTTGGTGGAAGCCTCCATGATCTCACAACTCTTGCTTTTTACATGTCTGCAAAACCAAGATCACATGGATGAACCAGCAGACCTGCTTGGACCATAACTGTGGTGGCCCCTGAGTGCTAGAGTAGCTAAGCACTGTGAAATGAATCCTGGGGGAACAACTTCCTAGGCATCCCAGTACAAGTAGGAGGCACCAAAACTCTCTTCTCAAAGAAATCTCTTTGAAATGCATTTATACTTTCACATCCTTGAGCCTGCAATGAGTGGGGTCAGGACAATTCCTGAGATGCCCACAAGGCATCCTTCCTATTGTGGTTGTGCAAAGTAATGATTCCTTTTTAATGGTGCCAATTTCTTTAACGACCACACCCTCCTTGGTCTCAACGAGCAAAGTAAACAAGTTTATTTTCTACCAAAATGCGAGTTTTTGAAATGTTCCTACTCTTTCTCCAAATTCCCACTATAAATCTGGCTAAAATCAGCCAGTCATCCCCATGCCGCAGCTTGAATGCTGTGCTGCCTTGAAATTTCTTTCATCAGAATAATTAGTCCATCACCTCTAAACTCAGCCTCTCAGAAAGTTTCAGGACACAAAATGGAGACGAGTTCTTTGCCAGAATGCAATGTGAGCACCTTTCATACAATTCCCAGTGGGGTCCTCATTCCCATATGAAACCTCAGGAGCAATCTTTACTGTCCAAATCCCTGTCAGCATTCCAATCTTCTTCATCCTCAACAGAATCACCCATTAAGCTCTGCTTATAGTATTCCAGGTTTTCTCTAGCTGCTTCCCCTGACTTCTCCAAACTTATCCCACAAACCGGTTCCAAAGGCTTCTGAGCAACATCATTAGAGAGAGTCACGGCGACGATCCCACTTCTCAGCAACGAGTTTCTGTTAGTCAGCTACCTGTCACTGTGACGAAATACCTGGGAAAATTAACTTAGAGGAGGAAATATTTATTTTGGCCTCAGGTTTCAGGGGTTTCAGTCCTTAGTCATTTAATCTCATTGCTCTGGCCTGCTGGCAGGGCAGAGTGTTCTGGCAGGGAGTGCATGGCGGAGTAAAATGACTCACCTCACGGTGGCTGGGAAGCAGGAGGGGTTGCAGGAAGGATTAGGGACAAAAGGTAGTCTTCAAGGACCTGCCCCCAGTGACCTACTTGCTCTAACTAGGTCTTACCTCAAAAACTTTTACCACCTTCCGAATAGTGCCACCAGCTGGAGACCAGGTCTTCAACCCATGAGCCTTTGGGAGACATTCCAGATCCAAACCATATCACTCTTTCATCTTTTTTTTTTTTAAACTTTTGACATTTTCTTTTCTTTTTTTCCTTTCTTTTCTTTTTTATTTTTACAGACTTCATTTTGATTCATTGTACACATATGGGGTGCAACTTTTCATTTCTATGGTTGTGCATGATGAACATTCATATCACTATTGTTAATCATCCATGTACATACGGTAATGATGTCTCTCTCATTCCACCATTTTCATATCCCCATTTTTATAGAAGGTATATAGTACCTAACTTACTATTTGTTTCCAAATAGTTACCTTCCCTCCCTATATTCCATATTGAATAGATACGTCCCTGTCTTGAAATCTATATTTTTTCATTAGCTTAATTTCTGCATTTAAATGTAAAATGTGTACATCTCATCTATATAGTTCTATCTTAATTACCATAGAATAGGACAAATCCCTTCACTATTCTTGAAATCAGCATCTTGGCTATTCTTTCATATTTAGTTGAGAAACAGCTGAGTGAAAATTATGCTGGGGTTTGATTGGGATTTTATTGATTTTATAGATTACTTTGGGGTGGGCACATGCGTCTATATTGATATTTTTCTATTGCTATAACAAAATACTTTAATAACAGAATGTGTGACAGATACCATTGCCCTGTGTACATGAATGAATGCACAGATGGTGTGACTCTGCTTTGTGTACAACCAGTGAAACAATAGCTGTACTCCATTTGTGTTCAATGAATCAATAAGTAAAAAAAAAAAAAACAAACCCCAAATACTTGAGGTTGGGTTCTTTGTTTAGCTCACATATTTGGAAGCTGAAAATCCAGGACCAATAACTACTTCTGTTTGGCCTGAGTTGAGGGCCTTCTTGGCCACATCATAACATGGCGGAAGCATGTGGAAGAGGGAGAGATGGCGTAGTATGACAGAGAGCCAGGGAGAGCGGTTTGCTCTTTTAATAACATCTCCTTCTTGATGAAACTAAATGGGTTCCCTCGTTGCTTGAGAACTACATTAATTCCTTATGAGGACAGTGCACCCAATGACCAACCTACCTCCTATTTAGTCCCACCTCTAAATGGTCCACTACCTGTTAGTACTGCCTCACTGGGGACCAAGCCTCTAGCACAGGAAGCCTTGGTGGACAAACCATATCCAAAGCATTGTAGCATATTATACATCTTTACTATTTTAAACGTTCCTATCCAGGAATCTGTTGTGTTCCTTCATGTATTCAGGATTATTCTTATGTCTTTCTGTAATAACTTCTTCACATGACTCAACCTTTTTTGTTATTATGTATGTTTCTAGGTATTTCATGGTCGTAATTAAGATCAATCTCTTCCTTTACACACACACACACACACACACACACAGAGAGAGAGAGAGAGAGAGAAAGAGAGAGAGAGAGAGAGAGAGAGAGAGAGAGAGATAAGGAGAGAGAAAAAAGTCTGACCTTTGGTGACTTGTCTTTGGCAACATAACAAGTTACCTTATCGTTTCAGATGTCGTCTTTTTCAGTTGCTTCTCAATGTGTCTGTGAATTTATCTCCCATAACTTTTTCTTACCTTATTACACTGGTCAGTATTTTAGAGATAGCAAGTATTCTTTTTGTAATTGTGAATTTTGACTTTACCATTTGGACTCTGTGTGGACCACGTCTTTCCACTCAGTTTCTGTAAGTGCTGTGGAGACCGTCAGCTGCCTTAATGAAAAGCCCGCTTAAAGTGTCCACGATTTTTTTCATGATCCTCACTAGTGAACCTATCAGAAAAGCACCTGGGATGCCCTCACAATATTTGTTAGTGATTTGCCTTTTCCTTTTTGTATTTTTTAAAGTTCTTCTTTAAAAATCCATTCTAAACACCTGTCAGAGATAGATAGCATGTTTTTAACATGACATCTGCCTGCCTGCAGCCATTTCTCTATTTTCAAGGATTTCTCTATTTTCAAGGATTTCTCACTTTTCCTTAGCTGGAATTCCTTCTAATCTTGAGTGGTAACCACCTAAGAAAGATCAAAGGGTCTTCTCTGAAGAGGGAAGGGATGAGAATGGGTGAGTGATCCCACCGGCTACAGAAGGTCAGTACTGGGAAACTCATGGTGGTTGAATAGATAAAACCTGTGTATACTATTGGGGTATCACAATCAAAGTGCCATGAACACCACTGGCAGTCTCCCAGCTTAGGGATTTAACTTGTTTGTACATATCACAATGGAGTCAAGTTTGCTATCATGGCACAAGTTTGTATTACTGTTCTCTGATTTGCTTTATTGAATGGGAGAGAAAAAATGGAGTTACACAATGAATCCAGGGACTTGTGTATAACTCAGCCCATCACAAAAAGCTGCACCCCTTAGAAGGTGGCTTTGACAAAGTCCTGCTTGTTAGTTATGTGCTTGTCAAATAAATTATAAATGTCATACAAAATTTAAAAATCAGAACAGAAAAACCCAAGAACAAAGCAAATAACCAATTCCTTTCGGCATCTATAGTGTTACTGGGTTAACTTTGTCCTAAATATTTTTGTTTTTCTCCCCAGTCTGGGTATGTCCTTGAGCAAGTGTGTATGGTGATAAAAAAAATAAGTAGCAAGTTGTTGGAGTGAAACCTACATTAAATAAATGGGTCTGTTGTCTTACATTTTCACTGTGAAAATTATTAAAATATGGTAGAGATTGTGTTCTTTGGAGAGTGGGGAAGTATTAAATCAGGGCTTATCTGCAAACCATGCATGTGTTGGATTTGATGGGGTTGCTCCTGAGTGCACCCAGAATTGTTGATTTGATGAGACACAAAAGCTGAAGAATGAAATGAACAATGAAAGTGTGGGACTCTCTAGAGGACAATGAGATCATGCTTGGCTATTTTAAAGAATCTGTCATTGCAGATGAACTGGTTGATGCCCTTTTTTTAAATAAACAAAGGTAAAAGGAAAAGCAAAGAGTGAAATACAGTTTCTTCAATTGCCTGAGCCAAGTTACGATTTCACTGGTGAAAAACCCTGCTAAAAGGGAAAATGGATTGAATGATCCTAAATGGCACATGGTGTCAGAACCCCCTAGAGAGGCTCTCTGTGGAAAAAGTGAGCGTCAATGTTAGGTTTGATTTCATTTAATTGTTTAATGAATGACATTGAAAACAGAGCCCACATCAGCTTAATGAACTTTACAGAAAATGCAAAATTGGGAAATGTTCTTAATGTCAGTGAGGAGTAAAACATAATAAAAATGATTCCAGAGAGGTAAGAAATATAGGCAGGAAATAACAAAATGAGATTCAATTTGAAGAAAGGCAGAGTAATACACTGGGGGAACATGAATCTCAAGCACTGCAGGATAGTCGCTGGGAGGCCAAGAGGCTGTCTCTGCGAAGGGATTCCGAGCCATGGTGGAGGGTGGGTTAGATGTGTGCTTGCAACGTGACCCTGCAGTACAGTAGCCAGCATCATCTGTCCACCTGCAAATCTGCCTGGGGTCCCTGGGAAGGAAGGCAAGTTTGTCATGTGTACTACTCTGGTGAGACTCTAATGGGACCTCACAATCAGTTTTGGGAATCTCATTTCCAGAAAGATAGATTCAAAGTAGAGAAGAAAGGAAAAACATGATAAGGAAATGAACTGCAGCCTTCAGGGATATGATCTGTTCCTTCAGTTGAAGCAGCTTTGCTTGGCTCAGTGAAGAAACTGCATTGGAAAATATTGCGAGCTAGTGCTAGGTGGATTCATTTGTGCTTTCAGTCCGTGGCATGTATTTTAGGCTGTTTCTCCTTCCTATAACAAAATTCCTAAGAGTAGGTCATTTATAAATAATAGAGATTTATTTAGTTCATGGTTTTAGAGGCTGGGAAGTCCAAGGGCTTCTTGCTGCATCACGATGTGTTAGAGGATGTCACATGGTGAGACGGAACATGCATGCTAGAGAGAGCTTTTATAACCCAGCCACACTTGTGATAACCATTAGTTCATTGATCTATCAATGGATTAGTCCATTCCTTTTAAAATAGTTTTCAATTAAATATTTTTAAAGTGTTTTTTAACCTTTTTTAAAATTTATCTTTTATGTGGTGCCGAGGATCAAACCCAGCGTCTCACACATGCTAGGCAAGCACTCTACCACTGAGTTACAATCCCAGCCCTGGATTAGTCCATTCTTGAGGGCAGAGCCCTCATGTCCAGTCACTTCCCAAAGGTCCCACCTGTCAATATTGCTGTACTGGGGACCAAGTTTCCAACACATGAACTTTGGGGGGAAACACTTAAACCATAGCAGCAGGTAATCTAACACCTACTCTGACCGTGGTCATCATAGTCATGGAAACCCGGAAACACATGGCTGAATCCATCTGTGGGAGGCAAATGTGTAGATGGGCTGTTCCAGTGTGGGTGCAAGGGCAAAGATGCACACAGGACACCTTGGGTCCATCACTGGAGGATCCCTCGGGTCAGAGGCATAGGGCAATGCTAGACTGACACCACTAGGAGTGGTGTGGATAAGGTACTGTGGATCATGCATGGACTTGTACTGAATATGAAGAAATTTCCACTTGACTTTGTAGTCCAGCATTCTTAACTTTGCCTGATGATAAGAATTGCTGGGGCCATTGTTAACATGCAGGTGTCCAAGCATCTGCCCAGGAGATTCTGGTTGTTTGGTCTGAATGTGCAATATGCAGTTAGGGAATCCAAGTTAGTGCTTCAAGCCATGAAAAGCTTTTGAAGGATCCCTCTGTTGGTTGCTTGGAGCCTGGTTCTGTGGGCCCAGACTAGAGGGGGAGAAGGCAGACTCCTTTGTAGTTGCATAAACTTGAAATGATAAGAGCATGAAATTTGGCAGTGGGAATGACGAGATATTAGGAAGTCAAATGGGAAGTCTTTGCTAATTATGCAAGAGAGAGCTTTGGAATAAACCCAGGGGTCTTCTCAGTAAGTTTGTGTGGGCCTGTACCTATGGCTGACAAAGGAACCATGAGCGGGAAGGTTTTTTTTTTTTTTTCACCTGATAAGCATTATACCCAGTATAGAGATTCTAAAATTCCTTTGTTTTTTGGTGCCCTTAGGTTTAAAAAAAGAGCAAACAATCAACCAATAGTTCTCTCTTAACGTAGTTGGGTGCAGCAATTTAAAATAAGCATCTCTGCTCTAAAAATGTAGAGCATCAGATGTTCCTATAGGCCAAGACAAGTTGTGTTCTTGTCCTCTGGGATCACCTTTCAAATGAGGAGACAGTTTCACGTGCTGGGGGGGGGTAAAAATCTCTCATAAAAGTGAGAAATAAGGCAGGTTGAGTATCCCTTATCCTAAATGCTTGGGACAAGAAGTGTTTCAGATTTTGTATTTTTTTCAGATTTTGGAACATTTTCATGTACTTTACTCTGAAAAAGTTCTCAGAGCATTTGAGATTGTGGATTTTCAGATTCAAGATGTTCAACTTGTAGGTAGCTAGTTTTAGTAATTCTTTTTTCAAATAAGGGTATTTTCTGAAGAAATGCACTTTGCCCTATAGATGTGAAGGTTGTACCTGACCCTGTGTCTCTCCTCCCCGCTCCGTGTTAACTGGTCACTTGCTGTGTGTCTCGCATGCAGTTTATAAATCAACCCTCTGTCTTCCTGTGACTGCCACATCCCAATGGCCCCTCAACATGCCCTTCACCCCCTTACCCTCCACCCCTACATCCAGGCTACTGAGTTTGTGTTCTGTCCCCTGCTCTCTGAGGTAATTTCATTCCCTTACTTTGCCTCCTCTGCCCTTCCCAAGCTTTGGGAGTCTCCCTGCCTTTGTGTCTTCTCCATCTTCTTGAGTGTCCCTCTATTGCCAGATTCATCCTCCTAGGGCACGCGTGTGGCCTGGTCCATTCCAGGATGGGAATTCAGTAGGGAAGTTGCTCAGGACGAGGAGGACTGCCTCTGGCTGGAGTGGGAGGCTGGATCTAAGCCTGGCTGCTTCTTTAGGTTCAGAGAGCAGAGTTTCCAAGATGAAGCCCGAGAGGCATGGGGCTCTTGGTCAAGGACAGACCCCAGCCTCAGGTGCCGCACATCCTGCAGTCACTGGTGGAGAGCTCTGAGATAGGCCAGTCTGAAGGGACTCACCCAGAGGGCACTGTGTGAGCACTTCACACCGAGAGCACGAGACTGGCATTGTTTGCAACAATGATGTTGTCCCCTCCCCACCCACCACCCCCGCCTGGTCTTCGATGGTGCTGCAGAGTCCCTTCTGCCACGTACAGATGCAGAACCTTTTCAACATTCTGAGTGAAATTAATCTCCACATTTTTAGAGAGGACACCTTCATCAACTGTGAAAATGCTAATAACAGAAGCTATTTAGAAAGGCTGTTTCCTGCAATTTAGTCAATATTTCACTCCAACCCCACATAGCACATTTTAACAAGCCAAATTGTTGTTTGATTTAAGATTATGTAAGTTAGTTTTCAATGCAGTAAATGGACCAAGCAAATAGAAAATTCCCTAAAAGTATTCGGGGGCAAAAATTAGAACAAAATTTATCATCTGATTGTTTGACCCCAAAATGTGAGAGGAAATTTAATAATTAGATCTGAAGTGAAAACCACAGGGAACTAATACTTCAAGTTTCAGTGGAAGAAATTAACTAAATAATTCCCTTTTCTCTGGAGACATGGAAGAGATAATTAGGAATGAGATTTACTAAACATTTAGTGCTACTGCTTAATTAAGCAAGCACGCATCACGGTGTTTAAAGTGTCAACAGGTCCAGGCACTCAGAGGGAACAGACTGACAATCGGAGTGTAATTTAAACACCACTTAGAATCATTCGTCGTTGTGGCGACCCTCAAGCCCACTGCTCTGATCTTGGAAGATGTCAGATTAAAAACTGAAACTCAAACATGTACGAAGCTTCAGCCTATGAGACTGTCATCACTGTGTGCTGCCCACAGAGATGAAAGGATGGAGTTTCATCCCCACCCTCCTGGACGCCTGCCACGTAACCCAGAGGACGAGGCGTGTGCACGTGTGAGCCTCGGTTTCCTTCTTCGGTGGTGCCCCCCGAGGCACAGTGCTGTGCACAGAAGGGGCGCCGTAACAGGGGGATGAAAGAATGAGTGAGTGGTTTAAACTCACGGTAGAATGCCCGATTAGAATGTCAACATGGAGAGAAAAGGCTGCTGTATGTCGAGGGGGCCAGTTACCAAGCCCTCATTTAAATATTTCAATATTCGTAACTACTATCTGGGCACATCAAGATGAACTTTGTTTTCTGCAATTGGCTCCCTTTCAAAATGGAAACTCCATTTCCAACTGCCTTGTCAGCATGGAAAGCGTACTTAATATCTATTTTTTTCTTTGCTTTGCTTGCTAGAGTTTGTTAGAGAGCAATAGGAAAGAGTGGGTTAAGCTAGACAAAACCGGAGTCTCACTGTTCTCCTCAGCTGCTCCAGGCAGGTCACTCCGAGGTCTTCCTGACATGTGTGGCTTTGTCTGAGCCCTGAGAGAAGCTGTGCCTTTGACCTGTCTTGGAGAGGCAAGGGAGAAAGGAAGTAACAGGGAGACTTCTGAGAGCAGAAACAGAAGGTCTCTGTGTCTCTCTGGGTGACAGTTGTCTACCCTGAGAATGATGATCCAGTTATAAATAGTAGGGACACCGCTACAGTTTAACAGTTTTTTCCTTGGGAACCATCCTGTCCTTGAAAGAGAAGGGACAGTGAACTGAGTAGATTAACTTTTGAATTTGGAGCAAAGGTGTTGACTCATCTTTATTTTACTCAAGCACCTTTTTGTATTTCGTTTCACTATACTCTTTGATCACCTTATGTTTTTCTCTCTCACTGATCTGTGCAAGATACTGACTAAGGAAACTGAGGCAAGATGGTGTCTATTCTCCTTCTAAGTGCAAATTGGCGAGACCCACAGGCTGGGGATCAGGGCTCTTACATTATGAGGGAACCTAATCTTTTGTTTAAGGATTACTGCTTTCTTCCTGTAGGAAACTTAACACTCACAGGCCATAAAATAAATCAGAACAGACATAAAGCATGTAACTCCAAGGTCAAAATAGTGGCCTGGCTTGCTGGTAGGTCCCCATGGCTTCTGAGGCTCCAGGTAAAGGAAGGTATGCTGGGTAGGATGGGGCCACTTTCCCCAGCTTCCAGAATGCAGTGATGTGTTCGTCCTACCTCCAAATTCCTTTTGGGTGACCTTGACCCACTAATATGATACCACAACCATACCATACATTAATTTATCCATTTGTTCAGTTGTTATTGTTGTTATTATTAAAATAAAATGATATGGAATCTCATTCTGTTGCCCAGGTAGGTCCTGAACTCCTGGGCTCAAGCCATTCTATCTGAGCCTCCTGAGTAGATAGTTCTATGGGTGTGTGCCACCATGCCTGGCTTCCTTCCTTCATTCAAAGTAACTCTGACTCAAACTAAGGGCTGAGAAGTATCTTTTCTTTTTTCTATTTATTTATGTATTTGTCTCTCTTTCTCTCTTTATCTTTCTTTCTTTCACAGTGCTGGGGATCAAACCCAGGGCTTTGCACACAGTACAAAACGCTCTACCACTAAGCCACATCCCAGCCCCAAAATAACTTTTTCTTGAAAGCAATCATGAAATTCATTTGGAAAAATAAGAGACCCAGAAAAGTCAAAGCAATCCTTAGCAGGAAGAGTGAAGCAGGAGGTATCACAATACCAGACCTTAAACTATACTAAGGAGCAATAGTAACAAAAATGGCATGGGACTGGCACCAAAATAGACAGGTAGACCAATGGTACAGAATAGAGGATACAGAGACAAACCCACATAAGTACAGGTATATCATACTAGACAAAGGTTCCCAAAATATGCAATGGAGAAAAGATAGTCTCTTCAACAAATGGTGTTGGAAAAACTGGAAATCCATATGCAGCAAAATGAAACTAAACCCTTATCTCTGACCCTGTACAAAACTCAACTCAAAATGGATCAAGGACCTAGAAATCAGACCAGAGACTCTGCACCTAATAGAAGAAAAAGTAGGCTCAAATCTTCATCATGTCAGCTTAGGACCAGACTTCCTTAACAAGACTCCCAAAGTACAAGAAATAAAAACAAGAATCAATATATGGGATGGATTCAAGCTAAAAAGCTTTTCCCAGCAAAGGAAACAATCAATGTGAAGGGGTAGCCTGCAGAGAGGGAGGAAATCTTTACCACATGCTCTTCAGATAGAGCACTAATCTCCAGAATTTATAAAAAACTCAAAAAACTTTATACCAAAAATACAAATAACCCAATCAATAATTGGGCTAAGGAACTGAGCAGACACTTCACAGAAGAAGATATACAATTGATCAACAAATATATGAAAAAATGTTTAACATCTCTAATAATTAGAGAAATGCAAATCAAAACTACCCTAAGATTTCATCTCACTCCAATTACAATGGCTTGATAATAGAAGAATACAAGCCACAACTGGTGTTGGCGAGGTCGTGGGGAAAAAGGTACACTCATGCATTGCTGGTGGGATTGCAAATCGCTGCAGCCATTCTGGAAATCAGTATGTAGATTCCTTAGAAAACTTAAAATGTAACCACCATTTTGACCCAGCTATCCCACTCCTTGGGTACCCAAAGGACTTAAAATCAGCATATGACAGTGATACATCCACATCAATGTTTATTGCTGCTCAATTCACAATAGCTAGATTGTGGAACCAACCTAGATGCCCTTCAATAGGTGAATGGATAAAGAAACTGGTATAGATACACAATGCAATATTACTCAGTCATAAAGAAGAATAAAATTATGGCATTTGCAGGTAAATGGATGGAGTTAGAGAATTTCATGCTAAGTGAGATAAGCCGAAGGGCAAATGATGTCTCTAATAAGTGAACGCTGATACATAATGGGGGAGGGCAAGGGAAGAATGGAGGAACTTTGGATTGTGTAGAGGAAAATGAGGGGAGGAGAGGGGACGGGGGTAGGAAAGATGGTGGAATGAGACAAACATCATTACTTTGGATGTAGCCTACAGATTGCCAGTTAAGTTTCTTGTTTTTTAATTGTAGGATTTGTTGTTAAAGGAATTGGGGGCACAGGTGAACAGAAGGAATCCTTTCCAGGGGTCTCTAAAGTAATCTCTTCTATGAATGACTGGAGTTAGTCCAGATAGCAGGTGTCACATCCTCAGTGCAAGGGAGACTGTGAAGGTATCAGAGCCCCTCCCATGGCCCCTCATGCTCTAAGGACATTGTCACCTGTCTTGGTGTGAACTCACAGCCTCAGCCTATGAAATGCCTTCCCCAGGGAAGTCAGTGTGGCTTTCTTTCCAAGTTAGTAATCCAGGCTCTTGGATCTCACTCGTTTTGAGCTTGCTTTACCTATAGGCCCATCAAAGGGGACTTGACTGAGGTTCTTTCTTTGCAACCTGCTTCCTCCAGACATGTGGCTGATACCATCGGTTTGTCTGGGAACCTCTGGGCTGCATTCTTCCTGCCTGTTTGATCCTGCGGTCACTTTCAGCCAGTTCTCCCCAGAGAGGCAGTGACGTGGTGGATCTCACAACTTGTCCCTTATTAGATCTCATCTAATTCTGCTCTCCTGGGGAGGGCCCTGAATGGCCTGCTGCTCAATCATCTAGGTTTTATCTCATCTGGAAAGACAGATGGGCTCTGTCCACTGGTTACCAGCTTCCAAGGAAGGGAGGAAGCAGTCAGGTGACAACTGGGCTTTTGAGCACTCTTCACTCTTCTCCACTGTGAGCCCCGAACTGACTGATCAGTGGGCACAGGAGTCAAACAACTCAAAATGCCACTTTATTTCTGATAAAGCTGTTCTCAGAAAGGTGGTTTGTTGCTAGAATAAGTTGGGCTTCCTTCTGCTTCCGTGATCAGTGACACCGTCTGTCCCCATTTCTAGGCCTCCAGCCTCAACAGGGAAGCTAGGATCTTCATTCTGCCCTGCATACCATGGGAGGAGGAGGACTGGGTCCTTGCATACCTTCCCTTGTTGAGCCCCCTGAATACAGGAAAAATAGGAGAGTGGTCACAGTGGGGGCCTCCCTGAAAGGCAGGTCACTCCCAGCAGCTGGGGAGATGAGACCTTCCCAAAGGGACATGTAATGTCTGCCCCCATGCAGCTTTGGGTGGGAGGCCAGTCTCAAAGCACAAGGCCAAAGATAGGCCACCTTGAAAAGCATGTTTCATAAGCTTCTTTCAAGTGGAGAGGAGGGGAGCAAAGGTTAGAAGTTCACCTGGATCAGGGATCCTCTTCACCCACCAGAAAAGAAGAGGGTGGTAAGTGGCATTGGGAAGGGGGAGATTCAGACAGCATCACTGCAGACATGCTCCCCTAAGAACAGACAGGAGTCCCAGCCCTGCTTCCCACCATGGAAAGCCTAGCACAAAGGAGTAGGTCCCAACCACCATCATGACCTTATAGGACCATCCATTGGTTCAACGGTTAGCTGCACACAAGGGCTTTCCGCTGGGAAGGATTAGGCTGAGAATCCCCTCATCAGGGTGACTCTGAGGAGGACAAGACTCCCAGCTCCCCTGAGCCCTGCTGAGGAAGAACCAGCAATTTGAATATGAAAGGCTGCTCATTGCCTTCTTCCCAAGTGTCTGGGTGTTCATCTGGGTCTCAAGGAGAGGGCCAACACACGGGAAAGTGGATAGATTTATCTCTTGTCTGAAAGGCTGCAACATTATGATAGCTAGACTTATTGGAAACTGTTGTAAATGATCTTGGGTCAAGAGATTTGTATTTTTTTCAGAACATCTTTGACCAACAGGTATAATCTGCAGTTGGAAAATGTGCCCCTTTTTCCTTAGTCTAGAAGACATTTATTTTTATTTTATGGTGTTGGGGATCAAGGCCAGTGCTTTTCACATGCTAAGCACAAACTCTACCACTGAGCTGCACCCCAGTCCCTAGCAAAATGTTTTCTCCAAGTCTCTCAGCCTCTTCCAGCCCCTCTGCCTATGAACCTCTGCCATTCAGTGCTGACAGGACAGGTTGACCACAGTGAATTTGTGTCAGTCATGGAGGGAGGTGTTTAATAGTTAGCAGAGGCCCAGGCCATCTACTGCAAAGCCTTGCTCTCTATCCAGTAGCCCTGTTTCTTACAGTCGGTGGGCTCAGACAATCCTCTGACAATGTATCAAATTCACTTGGAGATAACACAGGATTAACAGCTGAAACAAGGTAGTTACAAGGGAAACTTGGAGAAGTTTCTGAAGCTCTGGCAGGGTCCGTGTAAAGATTTTTTCTTTCTTGTACAAACAGATAAGAGTATGACTGGTATTGTTAATCTTTAAATACCAAACAAAGTTGTTCCAGTTTCCCATAAAATAACTGTATGGGGTAAATGAGGAACAGTAATTCTTTGCTTAGAGTCTCATTAGTTTAGAATGCAAGTTTGTGAGATTTTTCAACATGTGTCTCCATGTGTATATTAGGGAGAACTTTATATCTTCTATCGCATCCAAGGCAAGAGAACTGTAATTGGGTTAAATCAAGAACCCACAATTTCTGTCACTAAAAGATGAATGGATGGGATATTTGGGCACCTGCCTTGGCTGGGATGGAAGAAATCCATAGTAGTTGTAGAGACTTAGACACATGAGGGGAGCACTTTCTTGTTGATCATCTGGAAAATTGAAGATTCCCACTTTGAGACATAGGGCCGATGGCAAAGGATCATTCTAGGCATGGAAATTGGAGCAGTGAATAAAATAGGCAAAAATCCTGTTCTTAGTGAGCTAAGGTCCTTGTGGATAGAGATGGCTCGCTGGGTCTTGTGCACTGTTCTAAGCACTTCACTAATGTTGATCCGTTTGACCTGCACATGTCTTAACATAGGCACTTAACACCATCCACTTTTACAAATGGAGAAAATAAGGCACAAGGAATTCAATGGCTTGTCCAACTGGCAATTTGGTATTTCAACACAGTGTGCATGTGAATGTACCTCACAGACTTAGAAAGGCATGTGATTCACTAAGGGATCTAGGTTAAAAAGCAGACTTGGGGTCAGCAGATCTGGGGTGGGGCCTGCAATGCTGAACTTCTGAAGCTCTTGGGTAACCCTGATGCTATTCATCCTCTGACCACACTTGGAAGGTCAAGGCTCCAGACCATAAATTGGCATCTTTCACCTCCTTAAAACTAAGCTCTGTGGTGATGTGTTTATTACCCATTTCTGTGTTGACTTCATTAGGTCTTTGTGCAGCAATCCTTTCCTAGGCTCAGGTGAAACCATGAAAACCCATTCAACCTACTTAAAAAGAGGGCAGGATGGTTTCAGGACACAGAGCTCATGAATTGCAAGGATCGTGACATGTGGCTATTTAAATTTAAGTTAATTAAAATTAAAGACAATGACAGCCAGGCCCATTGGCATGCACCTGTGATCCCAGCTACATAAAGACTCGAGGCAAGAGGATTGCAAGTTTGAGGCCAGCTCAGGCAACTTAGAAAGACCCCTTCTCATAATGTAAAAAGGACTGGAGGTGTTTCTTAGTGATAGAGTGCTTGCCCAGCACCTAGCACGCACAAGGCCCTGGGTTTAATCTCCAATACTGCAAAAGTTAACAAATCAGAGATTCACCTCGTCAGTCACGCTAGCCACTTTCAAGTCCTAATTAGCCACATGTGGTCAATGGCTGCCCTATTGCACAGTGCAGATATAGAAGGGCTCCATTATCTCAGAAAGCTCTATTGGACAATAATCTCATTCCTTGATATTGCAAATTTTTGTCAGTTTAATTTTTCCAGTGATGATGCTACTCCTATTCAAAATGTTGAATTTTACTTATAGCTCAATTGTTTCTGGCCTGTGGGAAGCAGGCACAGTAAATTCAGGGATAACCACCCACTGAAAGAAGACAAAATAATCCCCAAATCAGGGACTCGTTGTTCTGGGGGGCTGTCTTGCTGGGGAGTGGTGCTTAGAACACTGACCTGGCGTCACTGCAGGACTCTGGGCTCCTTTATCTGGGAATACTCTGATAATACAACACATTTTAGAAAGGCTTGCATTAAAATGGTAAAATAGTGTTCTGGTTCTTGGAATTCCCACTGGGATACTCTGTATTTTGCAAGAGTATAAGACAAGTTGGGCTTTTAATCAGTTGCACCTTGGCTTTGTCATTTATTGACTTTTCAACACAACTTACTGCACCTGTCTTAGGACAGACCTTTCAGGTGTTTGGTGTAAGTCGTTGTGTCTCTCTTGTCCGTGAATTGTGGCCATTAAAATGTGATTTTGCCAATGTGAAGATTAGTTTATAATTTTAATGCCAGGTGTACCATGTAGCATTATTCTGTGTTACAGTGTCGGCCAGGATAGTGAGCGACTGTATTTCATTCATGTTGCTTCTTTTGTGTTTTTCAGTGATTTCCCTCAAAGCTTCTGACGACTCATCTTTTGAGAAAAAGAAAGAAACTTGGGCATTTTTTGAAGGTAAATCTGGCATATTTATTGTAAGTTGCAGCCTCACTTTCAGACAATAAGAAGGGAATAGATTAAGAATGAATCCTGGTCTCTTAGTTTTGGCATTCGGTCACGTTGTTTTCTTGGCCTAAACTTACACAAGAGTGAGATGGGAAGCCTCAATGGTCGCAGCCTGTAGGTTTGGGTAAAGTGGAGGATAAAGCACAAATCTGCCTAATTTTTGTTTGCTTGTTTTACTCCTAGGTGATTTTAAGGAGGAACCATCAAGTGATATAAAATGAAAAATAAATGTATTGTGGCTGTATTTTATTTCAGGTTGTTAAGGAGCCTGAGGTTCTAGAAAGAGTTTAAGAACCTTAAGTAAGTGGTTTTCCACCCGTGTAGAATCATCAGGGAGCTTTAAAAACACTAATGCCTGAGCCACATCTCTAGTGATTCTGACTTAGGTGGAACCTATTAAAAGTTCCCCCAGATGATCCCAGCTGGGCCTTAGAAGTGGTTCCCAAAACTTCATCCCAAATAGCAGCAGCAGCACCTGGGAACTTGTTTGCGCCTTGGAGCAAGAGTTCCCAACAAGTGGTAATTTTGCCCCTCTGGGGGACATTTGCCAACATCTAGAGACATTTTAGGTTGCCACAACTGTGAGGGTGCTACTGGCATTGAACGGATGGAGGCTAAGTAAACATCTTACAAGGCACAGGGCAGTCCTAACACCAAAGAATTCTGGCCCTAAAAGTCAAGAGTGCTGAGGTTGCAGAACCCTGCTTTTAAGAAAGAAAAGTTTAGAGAAATTGTTATCACAAAGTGGCTGAGGATTATAACATGAGCAATGAAAGTACATACTTTGTAGGTTCTCAGGCAGAGCCTTTGATCAGGGAAAGACTGGCTAATGTTAAAAGAGCATCAGGACTTGGGGAGGATTATGCCTTGCAGAGGCATGGGATTTATTGATGAGGATGACCTGGCCCAGAGGATCTAAGAAGAGGCATGTGCTTTGTGGCCTCACCCTTTGTGAACCCAACCGGTTGGCAGCAAAAGGAGGGTGGCCTTATGATAAGAACACTTGGATTTGAACCACTTCTTCCAGTAACTAGTGATAAAGCAGTGCATGGAGGAAACTTCTGTTTTAGAAAAATGGAAATTTTATTTATGAACATCATTTTCAAACCATGAATTTGCAAACTCCTTATCATAATGTTTTGCTAGAATTTCTTGTTTAGTTTTACAGGCTTGAGTATTTCATTTCTTAGATTGGACTTCACTCCAACAATGATTCTTTGTATCCCCTGACTTTTCTTCTGCCCCTTTCAGAAGTTCCTTTTTCTTTATCTGATGACTTATTTTCTAGCAAAATTATCCCATTCCTTCCTTCAGCCTCTCATTCAGGGACTGCTTACTTGTGGGTAAAGATGAAAGTGAGGCTATTCCCCATAGAGTGGAACAGTAGAAAAAGTAAACTTTACCCTTTGTGTTTCAATGTAGTAAAATGGAGGGAGCCCAACTAATTTTTACCCCAAGTGTCTGGAGCTGCCCTGAGATCTGGCACTGTGATACATTGGGGTTTTGGAGATGGGGAATGTGACAGGGAAAACCTTGTACATCATGAGATGCTAAGAGTCTTCTGATGAGGCTCAGGGCTCCACCCCTGAGATTCTGATCATTTCATTAGGAATGGATGAAGGAATTTGTACTTTCTCAGGGTCTGAGGTGGTTTTGATGCAAGTGGTTTGAAGACCATGTTTTAAGAATAAGATGGTACCAAGACCTTATGCATTCGGAAGGGTTGCAGTGTTTAGTCTTGACACACCTTGCCGCATAATCAAAACCTCTAAAACATTTAGCATAATTAACAATAATTTATAATTCATGTGCAGTTATAGAAGCGCAGATGTTCTCCCAACCTAACCCTCTGTGTGGAATCTGTAGGGTAGCATGTACTTTCTTATTGGTAGAGAAATTCAAGTCCCTTCAGAAAGTAACACTGGTATTCTACATGTCACGTATGCCTCAGAGTGGCTCTTTCCAAGCCTTCTTTTCCTATGATTTCAGAAGCAGCAGCAGCAGTGGCAGCAGGAAAGTCCATGTATTTTGCTTTGTTAACCTGCCACAGCTCTGGAGAGAGGTCAGGGGTGCAGTTGAAACTCCCTGGCTCAGGATCTGAGGCCTTTTGCCCTTTTGTCCTGGATGGGAGGGTTTCAGTGTGGGTTGTAGACGGATATCCATCCTCCTGGGGCCTCCCTTGGCCTGGCTGTGTGCCCGCCGAACAGAACAAGCATTGATTGTCAGGCCTCTTGATGAGATAGATGCAGGAGTGAGTTAAAATCCCTCTGGGCTGTTGCTCAGGTATTTCGCCCTGAGCAAGATGGTATTACAGGCTGCATTAAAGGAAAAAAAAAAAAAGAAAGAAAGAAAAAGAAGTACACAGGGTTTTATTGCCAGAACTGCAATTTCACAGTGTCTTACATTTACCCTGTAAATGTAGGCTACTGAATCTGACTTTCTTGTTTCAGCGTTGGGGGGGAGAGCGGGGTTCTTTGTGCGGAGGAATGCTGGAGGGCACCGGGTTTCAAAGCAGGGCTGAATATCCCTCCTGGCTCGCCAGGCAATAGGTACCATCCACCTTGCCCAGGCTTAGTTGGAATGTATGGGAGAGCACTGGGTGCTGGCACACTGACATTGTCAACCCTTCTCACCTTCCGTGTGGCGTGTGCAGCCACTGTAGCCTGCTGGCTGCACCATCTGTTTAGGACAAGCCTAGGCATTTTCTGCAATTAAGTCTAAAAATGGCAATGGTGTCTGAGGAAGTCCAATGGCAAAAGATAAAACTGCAAATAAATTCAGGACTATGACACAATTTTTGGAATTACTGTGAGTGTGCAGCGTTTAGGTGGTATTTCTTTTTTAATTTATTTTTTGTTGTGCTGGAAATCAAATCCAGCATCTCATGAATGCTAGGTAAGCACTCTACTGCTGACCTACACCCCCAGACCTATGTGGCATTTTAAAAGCTGATTCCAGGGTTGGTTAAGTGCAGATGTTTTGTTAAATTTGGGTCTGAAGGTTTAGCTTCACCTTTTGGACAAGTGGTGTTGGCCAAATCTGAGGTTTGAAACTTTTGAGAAAACATTTATAATAAAAGAGATTTGTTTTTCATAAATACCTAAAGGATAAGTTGGAAGATAGGGCGACATTTGGGCCCACATTCCTACCTGAGGACTGAGGCACAGTGCTCTTTTGCCCCAGCTGTCACAGGGATCTTGTGATTTTGTGACCCTGGCTTCCACGGCTGGTGGTGGGGAGGCTAGCCTTTGTAGTGAACACCAGGGGAGAGCAGTGGTCTAGAGTTTTGAGTGGACTCAGCAGGATGCTTTGTCTTTGTGCAGCAAAAGCAATGAATGGAACAGAAGAAAAAGAAATCAGAACTTTGGGATAACCAGTTGCCACCCAAGCCAGGACAACCAGGCGTTCCGAGTGTTTCTCTTTCTGGAAAGTGACACTTTTTAAGGCTCCTATAGCTTCTAGAACAGAATAGAGAGCAACTGTGGCCACTTCTGGGATGTGGAGATCCACACATGGGTGGGTGGTGCCTGCTGGCCCCCGTCCACTGCCCCAGGGGCCTGTGTGCTTGGCGGAGAAGCTGAGCCTTCCGCACTGGCCAGATGTTTTATGATTCTGTAGCCACAGCTGCCTGTGGAGAGCCAGCTCCTTTGTGCCATGTCGAGGAGGTCGTGAGCGATCGAAACTATAACTCACAGGCCTTGAACCGTGTGCCTCCTGCCAGGGTTGAGTGAGCCCCAGATGTGCACAGTATGCTGCTGGGATCGCCTGTGTGAGAATTGCCAGGGTGACTCTCACCTGCAACTTGCTTCCATCTTACTTCCTGCAGTCCTGAGTCTAAGGAAGACGCTCAGATGAGCAAGGGACCTCCTGTCCAGGCTGCTCTGCTCCAGTGGCACAGAAAGGAAACTTTAGGAAGACGGTTTTTGATTCATTGAAAGAAGGAACTGTAGCCAACTTGCCCTGCCTTTTGGTCCAGGGCTCCCATCTCTGGGATCCCTTTGAGGCCGGTGTTGCATCCACCTGCCCCAGTTCTGTCCGGCCTGGCAACGTGGCCTTGTTATTTACCATAACATTTCTCTTCCTGGAACAGTTTGCTCAATGGTGTATAAATCATGAACTGGCCTTAGGGTCACTGTGCTCTGGCCTGTCCTGGGTCCTGATATCCTGTTGTCAATCTGGTCTGTGAACTCTGCTCCATCCCTCAGTTTGTCATGAAGTGTCTTGTCCATAATCCAAGTATCTCATTGGTGAGTTTTGGGTTGTTAAAATGGAGGCCTGAGCATGTGTCCGGAATGACCACTCCACAGTTCTCCACCCTACAAATTTACAAATCTCCTGTATGAGAGGTGTAGAAATGCACTTTTGATTTTAGTAATAGAAGAGAGTTTTCTTTTTCTCTGTGTTGAGCACCTCAAATGCCAGTGATGCCCTGACTTCTAATCTGGCTTTTATCCTCATCCCACTGATGCAGCTTTCTTTCAGGACTTTTCCATAACTTCTGGGTGGGAAAAACCCAAAGGGTGTTTTCCAGTAGTACTTGATGCTATTAAGGAGTTTTTCTTACAATGTTTTATAATGCTTCTGAACTCTCCCTCCAGTTCTCTGCTTTTGTGACTGACTCTGGGTTCATTTGTGGGAGACTTTTCCTTCAGCCTCCCGCCTGTCCAACTCCCTTAAATATTAGTATAGTTTCCCCTTTCTCCTGCACTTGTCCTGTGCTCTTTCTACTTACAGTTGTTCCTCATTATCAGTGAAGAATTAGTTCTAAGACTTCCCCATCCCTCCCCTTCATTCCCAGACACCAAAATCCAAGGATTCCCTGTCCCTTATATAAATGTCATCATATTCCCATACAACCTACATATATCCTCCTGTATACTTTAAATATTTTCTAAATGACTGATAATACTTCATATGCTATGCAAATAGTTGTCATGCTGCATCATCTAGGAGTAATGACAAGAAAAAAGTCAAGATATTCATTACAGTTCAATTTTTGTTTTTAAAATATTTTTGATCTCCTCTTAATTGAATCCATGGATATGGAAGCCACAGATACAGAGGGCTGACTGTACTTTATTTTTAGTCCAGACTTCTATGTTGCCAGAAACAGAAATCTACTTAAACTAGCTTAGGCAAAACTGCTGACCAGCATCAAGAAAATGTGAGGATCTCATGGACTCCAAGGTAGAGGCTGCAGTGGGCCTCTGTGGGCCCTGGGCCAGGGAGGAGAGAGTTAACACACCTGAATGTCTGATTCTACCTCCCTCATGGTTCCCTCTCACTGACCATCATCCTGACCTGCATCTCCAGGCTCCCCTGGGAAGCCAGGCCACCTCTGATCCTCCCCACCCCCAGCACACTGGCCTTTTCAGTTTAAGCACTTAACTACCAGCATCTCCACATCCCAAGGGCTTTGCAAAAGTGCGCTCCCGTTGACTTGGCAATTCCACTTCTAGGAACTTAAGCTTAGGAGCACAATGCGAGAGATGCATTAAGGCTTAAGAATCATTCGTTATGGGGACAAGGGGTGGGAACTCTGAGTAGCCAACAGCAAATGATTTGGGCATTTTCATTTTCCAAAGTGGCTGTTCCATTTTATGTTACCACCGCCCGTGTTTGAGCAAACAGTTTATCGGCATCCTTGCCACCATTTGGCATTATTGCTATTTTTTCTTTTAACCATTCTGGATGTTGTATGGGGTATCCCAATATGGCTTCATTTTACATTTATTTAATGACCAAGGTAGTTGAACATGTCCTCATGTGTTTATTTACCACCTGTACTTCTCCTTGGTGAAAAGTCTTTACATGTTTTGCCCATTTTCCTTGAGAGGATTGTCATTCATTTTTTACTGTTGAGCTCTAAGAGTCTGTTATACTGTAGACACTAGTCCTCTGTTGTATATGCAGATTGTAAATATTTTCTCCCAGTCTGTAACTTGACTTTTCCTTCTCTACATATTGTTGTTTACAGAATAAGAGCTTTCAATGTCGATGAGTCAGACATTTTTTCTTTTTCTTTTTTTTGTTTTTCTCGTTTTGCAGTGCTGGGGATTGAACTCAGGGCCTCTCGTGCATGCCAGACATGAGCTCTACCACTGAACTCTAACCCGCTACCTTCAAGTTTTACTTATATGGAGGGTACTTCAAGGTGTCAAGAACTCTGTCTACTGTTAGATCCCAAGGATTTTCCTCCTGTTTTTTTCTATGAGTTTTCTACTTTGCATTTTAAATTTAGGCTTGTGGTTTACTTTGAGTTAATTTTTATGCAATTTAAGAGGTTAATTTTACTTTTATTTTTTGCCAATTGCTCCAGTGCCATTTATTGAAAGGCTATCTTTCCCCATTGCATCGCTTTTGCGATTGTCCAAAGTTAATTGAGTGTGCCTGTGTGGACCTCTTTCCGGGCTCTCAGCTCTGTTTCAGTGGTGTGTGTCCATGCCTCCACCAACACCACACTTTGCCTTGATTGCTGTACTATGGGACTTCTTAGAATTTCCTTTTTTTTTTTTTAAACTGTTTTTGTGTGTTTCCCCCAGGATGATGACCCCAGGTGTGTCCTTGCATTTCAGATCTCTACATGTACGCTGTCCTTGTGTGCTGTGTGGGGATCCTCAGTGTTCTGCTCTTCACTCTGGTCATTGTCTGGCAGTCTGTGTTCCACAAGAGGAAATCCAGAGGTAAGAAACAGATAAGATCATGTCTGGAGCAGGTGGACCCCCTGCCCATGGACAAGCAAAAGATGCTGGGAAAAGTATCACATTGGTGGAAAAATCATCCTGAGTCAGAATTATTGACCTGGGACTGGTCAGCAAAGTAAGGAGATGTGCTTCCCTTAGACACTATTAAAATAAACTGTGATCACTGCTGATGTCATTTAAAATATCCTTTTCCTCATATCCCTTCCTCCACTGTTTCTGAGATCCCATCTCATTCCCCTGGAAGAGGCTGTGGCATGGATAAGCCTGGAGCTACATTATGTCTCTGACTCATAAGGCTGAGTTTTTGGACAAGTTCCTGAACTATAGCTGGACTTGAGTTTCCTCATTCATGACAGGGACTTGATGTGCTCTTCCTTGGATGGATAGTTCTTAGGAGAGTTCACCTGGCAGACAGGTGGGACTTGCCTAGTCTCCCCATCCTTCTTTTCCTGTCCAGCCTGAGTGTCCTTTCCTGTTTCTTTTCTTGTTCAACCCTGACTGCTTCTCTGAGTGCTCCCTCCTCCCACCTCTTTCTCCCCCGAAAATAACCAGGGAAGTTCTCACTCGCAGACTGAGCCATAGTAAGAATTGGGCTCTCAGAGTGATCCCAGTTCTAAACATGTTTCCTCACTTAGCATCCGGGGACTTCCTCTCTGTGCCTCTCTTCCTCATCTGAGAAATGGAAGTATACTCGGTCTCGTGGGATTGTTCTAAGTCACAAAAGAAGAGAGAGAGAGATGATCAAGCCCTTGTCCTGTATTTACGATGACATATGTTTATAATTATACATAATTATCATTATTCATCCAGGTCATGGTCTAGAAAGAGATTCAGTTGTTACAGTTTGTGGAGACCCTCAAACAGAGAAACCGAGTGGAGTTTGTAGAGGGAACTCTCCTCCAGAGGTGTAGGCAAAGCTGAGGAGACTAAGGAGGGAGGAGATGTGTCCCTCCCCTGGATGGACATCCAGGGACCAGCATCCACAGGAAGCTGTTTCCACCGTAGACCTCAAGAAGAAAGAGGTGGGGATGCTCTAGGATTGTGTGAAAGCTGCTGTTGTGGGGATGTGTTACCCAAGGGGCCCAAGGATAGGAACTCAGCCACAAACCAGGAGGCAGCAGGAGAGATCCAGGGTGGAGCATTGCTTAGCCCTTCTTCTCCCCGCTTGGAGAGAAGGCTACTCTCTCCCTATGGTGTGGCCAAGCAGAAGGGCAGGGGATCTCAAATGAGAAGGTCAGCCTCCAGAGGCTGGACAAGGATTGTAGAGGCAGCAGAGAACACCAACACATTCAGCTCCCAGTCATAGGGCTGCAGCCCCATTATTTCTCTTCTGGTGTCAGTACCCTTGACTCCAGTCTTGTGTGTGGCTCTGTGCTATCCTCCAAAGCCACCCTTTCCATCGTGTCTGCTACCTCATCAGCAACACCTAAGCGTTTCTCCTGTTCTCAACCCTTAACTGCTTCTCTGAGCTCATCACACATGTGGTGCATGGGTGTTGGCATTTGCATCTCTTCCAGAGGGCACTGTGTGAGGCAGGGGCCATGCACGTGACCCATTCTCCTTGGAATTTGACCCATGACAGATGCACAACAAATGGTGTACAAATGGGTTTGTTTTCCAGCTGCTTTGCTCTCAGCGGTTGGAATTTGGAAACCACATAGCAGTTCTCAAGCCATCTGTGTTCTAAGCGTAGCTTCTGCAGCGCTTGGGCATGACAGCCTGGCTTACCCTGAGCTCCAGGCCTCACGGCGAAACCAAGAAGGGCAGGCCAGATACACATGATTGCCTTGTGCCCTCCTCTGGGCCAAACAGAGAGACTGCAGGAACTGGGATCCCTGATGCCAGGACCTCCCGCCCCCCGGGTGAGCTCCACACAGCCTCGTGCGCACCTGTGCACAGCAGCTACAAGCCCTGCTCAGCTGTGGGAGTGTTATCTGACCACTTGCCATGAGCCAGGCACCTGACTTGGCTCCTCCATGTCCTATGTGACAGCCTGCATGGCTCCCATGTGACAGAGAGGACAGCCAAGGAGGTTGATAAAGCCCTGACATAGGAATGGTGATCCATTCTTGTGATCAGGCCCAGACCCAGCCTCATCCCAAGCCTTCCACATTTCTATTCAAGAAAACCTCAGCTATCTGGGGGCTGACCATTGCTGAGGAATTTTCCTTCAGCCTTCCATTGCAATTGTTGCTGAAGTTCTCAAACAGCTCCACTTGGCTCTTGTAGCTCCTGGCAGCTTGACTTTGGCCCGACATGAAGCTCCTGCAACTCCTGGCAGCTTGACTTTGGCCCAGCATGAACCCCTGTCAGTAGCCTTAGGCTGGCACCCTATGACCCAGGCAAGGCAGGTCCTGCTGGCCAGGGGCCTATGAGCCTTGCACCCCCCAACTGTACTGTGTGGCCAAAGGCAGAGGGCATGGTGGGCCTGGGTATCCCCCTTAAATGGACCCAGGAGCCTTAGAGCAGCAACTAACCTTCCCAAGTAGACAGGTACCTGCTCAAAATCAGACTCTGATGTCTGGAGCAGGCCCAAGAACCCACATTTCTTTTTAAAAACATTTTTATTGGTGCCTTATAATTATAAATGATAGCGGGATTCGTTGTGACCTATTTGTGTGTGCTGCATTTCTCCAGCTTTGCTTAGACTCTTACAGCAAGGCCTTACAGCCAGGTCTTTTTAACTCAAGCCTGCTCAGCACCCCTTTTACAACAAATATTTTTTCATGATCCCACTACTACTTTTAAATGAACTGGTCAGATATGCTGTTTCCTCCCCAAATCAATTTAATGTTCTACAATCAAAGGAGAAATGAGGAAAGTAATTTGTAATACTGCAAAACATTTTAGTATTTTACCTCTTCTTTGGATAACTTTGAATTTCAGAGAAGATAGTAATCCTTTAACTCTTGAAATAAAGTTTACATAAAGTATGTGTGTCTGTATGAAGACTTCATGTACATATGACAGAGACAAATATGGACAGATACAGATAAGCCTTCAAATCTAGGAGTGTCACTGCTTGTAAAATTCCAAGTGTTAGTGAGGTTTCAAGTAAAAAATGAGTCTTCACTTGGTTTTCATACCCTTGAAATATTCATCACATATTAAAATGGAGCAAAAATATATCTTCTGTTTATATATTAAAACAGCCTGAGATCCCAGGCTGTCATGAATAGTTTTGTTTTTTTGCTCTATGTGAATGTTAAGAAGGTCATTTTCAGTCAAGCAGGACAAATTCTCACTTGTAAACTGTCCTGTGTATTTCTCCTTCTACCTACTAATTTTGGAGTGTTATCCCTCAATCAATGAGATAATTAGAAACTTCAGATTACCTCTGGGGGTGGACCATTCTCCCAAAAATCATGGCCACTGGGCAGACTTTTCCTAGGTCTGACACTCTGTCCATTGAGCTAGAAGAAGCAAGGCCTCCAGGAACCTGGGGACAGGTCCAGCCGAGGGACTCATGGTGCCAGCAGGACACTGTTTTTATGTGGGTCTGCTTCTGTCCCATTGCTCTTTCTGGGGGTAAGTTATTTTATCAAATTCCCATTTCCATGCAGAGCAATGGTGAATTTCCCCAACATTGTTCAGAATCCCAAACTCACCCTGCTTGGATCCAAACTCTGAGCCTTCCCCTGCAGGAGCTCAATGGAAACTCCTCTCCCAGAGCTCTGTGATGCTGCAGGGGGGTTGGAGAGCAATCACTTACCTACACTGTACTCAGGAAGGCAGACCCAGGCTCGGAGTCAGTGGTGCTCCAAAGGCAGGTGAGCAGTGAGGACCACTTCGATTGGAAGGTCCCCAGCTTCCAGTGAAGCCTGGATTGTAGGACTCTAGGAAGAGTCCTTGAAGACATTTAATCACAAAAATGACGTGATGGGACACAGGAAATCTGACAGACATGGCTTTGTTTTAAGTTGGTCAGACATCTTTTCTGATTCTGGAGATGTGACTAAGAGCAGTTGGATTTCTTGTCATTGGACAAGTGGACTCTCACTCAGAGGTCACACACGGGGAATCCTAAAATATTTGAGGTACTTATTGCTGTGTAAAAAAATCACTCCAAAGTAGTGGCCCAAAACAACATTTATTGCTGAAATCTGGGCTGGGCTTTGCTGGGCAGTTCTACTGTTGGGGTCATTCTTATGGCTTGATATCTGGAATTACTCAGGGTTGAGATCCAGGGTGATGCCTAAGCCCTGGGGATCCCTCTTAGATGGGAAAGGAGTGCTGAGGGGATAGAGGGCTGGACATCTCTCTCTTCCTATGGTCTCACCAGCACAGTATCCAGAGCCCCTGCTTGATAACTCTAGTCTCCAAGGACTGCACACTAGAACACTGGCACTCTCACTTTCTGTGGGTTAGAGCAAGTCCCCAGGGTAGCCTTGTCTCAGGGGCAGAGAAGAGTGGCAAGGAATTTGTGGTCATTTCTAAACAACTGCTCGAAGCAAATTGCATTGCTATATCTCCTCACTGCCCAACTGGAAGCAAGGGAGGAGGAAGGGGTGCCCCCTAATCACCACAGGTGACTGGGACATAATTGTGACCTGAGGACGAGACCTGAGAACTGTGGTGCTAAGCTACTTCCCTGGAAGCCAGCTGGGTCCCGAGGAGCAGGCACTGTGTGGCTGAGCAGGGGCGGGGTGAGTTGTGGTGGGTAGGGCAACAATTCCAACACTGCAGCTTCCAGCCAGTGTCAGAGTAAGAGCAGAGACAAGCACACCCCAGAGGTCAACCCAAGAGGTTGTCCCTGTAGTGGGCTGGCTGCCCTTGGTTATGTCTCTCACTGGGGACCGTCAAACATTTGTGGACCAGGCCACATGTGACCAAATGGATCCCCAGAAATGACATTCCTAAAAAACAGTGTCACCCTTATAACTTAAATAGAGCCTATTCTCACACTCAACACACTACACTTTAACAAACTTGCATCATTTTGATTAAAACTAGAAATGCATTAAAGGACTGGTTTACAGAGGGTCCAGGCCCTGATGGTTTCTCGGTTTTTCACGTAGATGTGTGTTGGTCGAGCTCCACATCATGTCCGCAAGTAGGAAAGCCAGCCCCTCCTGCCTGGATGGGGCTGGGTGCTGCAGAGCATCTAGTTTTGCTGTGCCCACCCTGGACAGTAGAGCTGAGGCCAGTACCTATTCTTTGGTTCCCGTAGCAACATCTGTGTATACAGAGGACATCAAAGCAGCTAGCCCCATTCCTGATATGGGCACTTAGAGGGACTCTGAGATAAATGGAGCCCATCCCAGAAGCCAGGGGGCACAGGACAGCCCTCTTGGTTCCCAGTTTTTCTGCTGTTCTGCCCTCGCCCTGGCCTGTGCTGCTTCCTTTCCTAGGGCTTAGCCTACCCGTTAGCTGAGCTCGAGTTAATTGCACCCATGTGTTGCTGGACAAGCACAAACATGTTTTCCACTTCCTTTCCTGAGTGGCAAATCTCCATCCCTGCTTTGTGTTAGTGCCAGCAATGCCTAGAATCTCACCCCAAGGGCCACTGAAACAGAGTCACCCTGGAAAGCACCAATCCTGGTGGCCCACGGCTGAGCCCTGAATTTGTCTAGAGGTTCCTAGTTTTCCAAACATCTTTAATGGCTCAAGAATCAATCTTGGTTTACTGCCTTGGGGTGACCCCAACAATCCCTCAGGCTTCCATGTCTGAGTTTTTAAAAGCCCAGTCTTTAAGGCACACTGGAACCAAGTGGAGAGGAGGGTGACCTACGCTTTTCATCTGCACTCATCAGTACAGTGAGCTCTGGTTGTTTAGACAGGACTCCCCCAAGGCTTGTTAACCCCCATCCCTCCCCTGCCTTACGCTCTAGCTTTCTGGCTCCTGCAGGATGAGTTGAAAGGCCTGTGGTCTTTTCTTCCAGAGATACAAGAACGCAGGAGCTGGGACCCACGTCCCACAGCCAGATGGGAGCATGAGAGGGGGATGCAAAGGACAGACTTGGGTGACTGGGGATGATAGGGAACTGGGGCATGGCCCCAGCCTAGAGGAAGCTGAAGGGTCATCCCCCTAGAACCAGAGATACTGGCACGACCCTCTTTTTCTTCAGTGTAGAACAGACGCTTTTCTGGCTTATTCAGCCCACTGGCTCCACCAAAAGAGAGGCCAACAGTCCTTTGTGGGGCTCATGAGCCTCCCCACTAGTCTCGTAAAAAGAATCCTGGACTTAGAGCTTAGATCTGAGTTCCTTTATTTACAAAGCAGATATTACAAAACGCCAAATAAATTATGTTCCAAGCTGCCAAGTCTCCTGACTTAAAATGGGGATGAACATTTCTCTTGCCTCTTGGGTCTAAGGGAGGTGCCTTTGTGTGTGCTGTGTGGCCGCCAGTCCTGGCTGTGGCAGCTCCAGGGCTGCCTTCTCCTGAGTGGCCTCACCTTGCCTGGTCCCAGGCCTTCCCCCGTGTCAGCCGGGCAGCTGTGTCAAGCAGGCCCTGTGCTTGCTCTCCCAGCAGACATGCAGCATGGGGCCTAGAGGTAGTCTGACCTTTCCATAGGAGTCACATTAAAAAGGTAAGAAGAAACAGGTGAAATTAGTTTAGTATCTTTTATTTAATCCACTATATCCAAAATATCATTTTAACAATATGACTTTCAAAGATTATAAATGAGGTTTTCTTTCTTTTCTTTTTTCTTTTCATACTAAGGCATCAAAATCCAGTGTGATTGCACATGCCATTTTGGTCTTGTCACATTTTGAGCCACCTGAGACTGTTGACCACTATGTGACCACCTGACACCATAGGGACAATGTCACATGCTGTGCTTTTCATTGAATGAATGGTTCTTAGTACCAAGCAAAGAAAGGGTGGAGAGCTTGGTTCTCTTCAGCTTCCCACTTGTGACCAAGAGAGGTGGCCCTTTCCTTGTAATGGTGCTGGCCTGGCAGGGCTGCTTCCTATTGGGTGTGGGGTTTGGGACCTGGCATGGTGAGGGCTCAGGGCTGTGTGTGGGAAGCGGTGCCCCTGTCCTGTCTCTCTCCCCAGGGAAACACAGACAGGGGCCATAGGCTGGCCTCAAATACTGGTGGTGCTGAGACTGCAGGGCTCCCTGTCTGTGCTGAGACCACAGATGAGGGAAGAGATAATTCAGATGCTCCTGGGCACTTACTGTCTGGGAAGAACTGAAACCCCATGCAGGGGCTGCCATAGTCCTTGCTGTGAGTGGGGAACCCTCCAAGAATAGACCAGAAGCATCCATGGGTTCTATCACAGGGTCTGTGCAAGGCCCGGGGGTCCGAAGAGAGTACAAGGGAGTTGGAGGGAGTGGAACGAAGGTCAGCCACACCTTGGAGGTCCAAACACTGCTCTAGGGGTTGATAAAATAGAGGTGCATGACTCCCTCTTCTCTAAGTCATCCAACTCGAGTTGGCAGGGGTGATAGGGACAGGCCTAGATAGGGAAGCCACAGCCTTCAGACTGGACAAGCCATCCGGGAGGCTTGGGGTGGGAGCTGTGAGCGGCGTGGTCTCAGCTGAGAGGGAGGAGTTAGGGCAGGGGTTGGCAGGAGTGACCCAAAGCTTGGTGCTTCTTACTAGAAGACATAGAAAATACAGCCTCTCTTTTAGAGTCTTCAAAGTCCCCAAATTCATAAGATCATTATTGAAAAGGAACAAGGTCTGGAGTTTGCATCTTTGTGAAGGTGGTTGCCTGGCGGGGTGCCAAAGCCTCCAGGTGCAGTCCACTGGCTGCCAGCTGAGGCCTGTGGGAGGGGCTGGCTCCATCATCCCTGTGTTGGCTTTCTTCTCTTCTTGGTTTCACTCCTTCACTCCCTAGTGTGTGTCCCAGGATCTTCTCCTATAAACTCCTGGCACTTGAATCATTGCCTTGGTCTCTGCTGCCAGAGGTCCAACCAAGCTAGGGTCACACCATCCTGTCACGAGCACTGAAGACGCTATGCATGTTCAAGGGTGACTCTGTGCACATCTACTTTTCAGATGCCTGTCAGTCTCACCTATGGGGTCCAGAATCACTTCTGGTCCTATGGGTGGTCCCTCTTCATAATGGGAGCATTGGCCCTGCACGCACCAGGCTGAGACTTCATATCCATTGACTGGCAAATTGGGCAGGCATGTATTTTCTGTTCCCTTCACTGCCTGTCCTCCTGGGGCTGGGTTCCTGGACCTCCTTAGCCCTCATCCCCACGGGAGCCCCACTAGCCACTCTCTTGCTCCTGCAATTCCTCACCTCCATGCTGTTCACCTCCCTGCCCCTGGACTCCCAAACACAGGTCAGCTCCTGGGAGTCTCTTGGATTCCAGACTACCCTGCCCCAGTTGTGAACAGTGGGCAGACCACTTTTCCTGGGAGACTTAGTTTCTCCATCTGTAGGAACCTGAATGCTCACTGCTCAGTTTCTCTAAGAATGGTGCAGAGTAGTTCCAGGGTGGCTCCAAAGTCGGGCTGCTCAACGGTGCTGTTTCTCAGCTGCATGCGTGTGCTCAGGCTGCCCTCATGAGGGGCCCAGACCGAGGGCTCACATAGTAGACTCGTGGTCTCACAGTTCTTAGAGGCTGGAGTTCAAGATCAAGGGTGTTGGCTGGAGAAGTTTCTCCTGAGCTCTCTCTCCTTGGCTTGTAGATGGTGTCTTCCTGTCTTCATGTGGTTGTCTCCCACGGTATGTGTGTGTCTTCATCTCCTCTTATAAGGAGATGTTGGTTAGGGCACATCCTTTTGACCTCATTTTAGCTTAATTTCCTCTTTAAAAGACCTTGTTTTCAAACATGGGCACAGTGATATCCTGAAATACTGGGGGTTAGGACTTCAACATATGAATTTTGGAGGGGATAATCAACCTCTGACCTTGGTCAAGTTCATTAACCTCTCTGTGTCCCCATTGTAATACAGCAGTGAAAATAAGGTTATTGTGAACATTAAATTAGAGTACAAAATTGTGGTCTCCAAATACTTTTGCCTGAATAGTTCCTAAAAAAATTCTCCAAACTATTGATCTTTTTTGTTGATATCTAAACTTTTTCATCATAAATGTAAATTGTTGCAACAGATGCAATTTTCAGAACATTGCAAATTTTAACATCTAAAATTAAATGTTACACCTGTTTTTTAGAATTAAATATCTTGATGTTAATTACCATGATCATTTACTTAAAAACCCTACTTGAGAGAGAGAGAGAGAAAGAGAGAGAGAGAGAGAGAGAGAGAGAAAACCCATGAACAAGCTTTAGCTGTTAGAAACTTCATATTGGGATTGGCTTACTTCATTTAGCATAATAGTCTCCAGATCAATCCATTTATGGGCAAATGTCATAAAATCATTCTTCTTTATGGCTGAGTAATATTCCATTGAGTATATATGCCACATTTACTTACCATTCATCTTTTGAAGGGCACCTAGTTTGGCTCCATAGCTTAGCTATTGTGAGTTGTCCTGCTATGTGGAAGCTAAACTAAAGTAAAAGGAGGGGGAGGAAAATAGAAATTTAGTGGATTAGACAAAAGGGAATGAGGGGAAGGGAGGAGGAATAGGAATAGAAAGGAGTGGAAGGAATCTGATACAATTTTCCTATGTACATATATGAAAATACCTAAATGAATCCTGCCATAGTGTGCATCCACAAGAATGTGGTCCCAATTAGAATAAGATATAATCTGTGCATGTGTAATTTTATCAAAAGAGATTCTAATGTCATGTATAACTTAAAAGAACCAGTAAAAACATTTCTAGAGATTCGGAAGGCCGAGGCAGGAGAATTGAGAGTTCAAAGGCAGCCTCGGCAACTTAGAAAGACCCTGTCTCTAAATAAAGTTCAGAAAAAGGCTGGGGATGTGACTCAGTGATTAAGTACCCCTGGGTTCAATCCCCAGTACCCCCCAAAAATTTTTTGATATATTGGCCCTTTTTCTCCTTGAACTTTTATCTCCGATCCACTTTCCCACAAAATTCTGCATTATTTTAATACATCTTTTGTTTTGAAAGCACTTTACTGATAATCCTTTCATACTTACCTGAAAAGTAATGTCTACTTACAAATTTAAGTTGTTAATTTTTTTATTTTCTTATTCCATAAATCTCTGAGTGTTAAAATATTTTTACAAGATTAAGTTATCATATTACACAATTAGCAATATTTGGAAAATTAGTATAAAATTAACCAAAACAGCATAAATATATCATAAATTTGGATAAATAATTAGAAATCATAAGAAGTAAAATTTTAATGGAAATACATTTTATTGAAATGCATTCTTATTTTTATTTCATGTATCTTTGTATGAATTAGTTTAGGGGTAGAATTGACCATTAATCCTGTTCTTATTTTGTTAATAGATGTTAGCTCTGAAATACCTCCTCCAATATAAAAAGAGGGGGGAATTGATGAAGGTTTCCATATACCATTCAATGCCTGAAACTGTTTCTAAATTATGTCAAAAATTATATAATAATATATCATAAAAATTATTTCTAATACTCCACTAGCTGACAACTGGATTAGGACATTATCCAATCTTTGTTGGAAGCCAAATATTGGAAACTCGTACCCCTGCCTTGTTGAAGGGTTAGTTACCTGGCTGTGAGTTACTCACTTTCTCAACCCAGACACCCATACTTCACATCATCTCTCGTTTTTGCCTACTGGCATTTCCCCCTAGGGCGAGTCTCCTAATATCAATCCTGATGAGTGAAATTTGCCTTGGTTTTATAGAATGGAAAACAGTGATGTTATGAGAGGGAAGGGAATTAATACAATAAGATCTCAGGGACATGGCACATTGTTTTGTTTGAAAGAATAACATGGAAGATGAGGATTCAGGAATTGATTCCCTTAAACTGTCCTGCATGAGAGTGATTTGGAGTATGAAAACCCTGGACTGAAGACCACTTGTCCATATAGCTAGTCTTAGAATAGTGCTATAAATACAGGGTTTATTTAATATATACCAAGTTGCTATTGTTGTCACATCTATAAATTATCTAGCACTCAGTAGGTACTCAGTGGATTGAGTGCAGGAAGAGTTTGGGTATTGGTCAGGAGTTGGACCAGATGAAGCTATACAGACCTTTGTGAAGCTGAAGGTCTCCCATCCTGCACTGAAGCCTACATGGGTTACCCCAAATTTAACAGTTTCAAACAAGAGTTATATTTGCTCACAATTCTACAGGTCAGCGTTTTGGGCTGGGCCCAGATGGCAGTTCTTCTAGTCTTAACTGGAGTCACTCTGGCAGTAGAATCTACTAGTGAAGCAGCTGGGGCATGGTTGCTTTGGGGCCTCAGCTTGGGTGACCAAGGTCTGCTCCATGGGGTCCCGTCTTCTAGTGGGCTGGCAAGACTTCCTCATGCGGTATCAGAAGAGTTCCCTGCAGCAAGAGAGAGCAGACCCCAGAGCCCAAGGGCCATTTATGCTTCGGCTTGTGGTACACTGGCTAATGCTTCCTTGGCCCACGGAAATCATGTGGCTAAGCCAGAGACAGCGTTACACTAGATGTGGACAGACACAGGAGAAATGATTTACTGAGACCATGGATGTAATCACCTGCCACACAACCCAGGGTTCCCCTGGCTGTTCCAGCTTTCCTTCTATTTGGAGGAAATTCAGTTACAAGCCTTACATTTGACATTTGTGTGATTAAGTTCCTAGGTCTTTTTATTTTTCCTCTCTGCCAGCAGAATCATTTGGTTTTCCCCAAAGAGACCAACTGTAAAAGGATGTCTTACTCCAAGACTGGTTGCCCAATGACCTCTTTTGAGTCTGGGAAGAGCATTACTCAGAGAATGCTAACCCATTTTACCAGGTATTAGGAGCTTCTAAGTGGAGACCTGTTGTCTCATCTGATCTCATGTAGGCCTTGTCGTGACTAAGGCAGAGCTCAGATTCTGTGACACTTTCAAGATCCTTCCTTTTAGAAACCAACCAATTTGCTTTGTCTAAAAATAAATATTATGAGCTATGTAACCAGAAAGTCTGACATGTGTAGCTTCACGCCTGACTAGATCCAGAACTGGAAAAAATATCAAACTGCCGGGGTGTCTTGTGATGTCTCTGCTGTATGCTCCCCAAAGAAAATATGCAAAAATCCCTACGAGTTGGCTGATGTAGTACAGAGACCTGAGCAAGGCCTGGGGCCCTGCATTTCAGGTAATTCCTAAAGCGTATATATCCAAAGAAGCATTTATTTACCTCCTCTTTTTTCTTTCACAGTGAGACATTATTTGGTGAAATGTCCTCAGAACAGGTAAGAATATTTTCTTCTTTTATCTAAACAGAATTCTGCTATTTTGCTTTTTCCTTTTTGTGGGTATGACCAAGAAAATGGTTATGTAAAGATCTACGTATGTGTGTGAATAAGCCTTTTCACCATGTGTGTTCTGTGCATGGTTGCATGTTTGAAGATTTCACAATTTGATTATCACCCCGAGAGGGTCCAGAGACATTCAGCTCATGCTGGCCAACCTGCATGCTGCCGGAGACTTGGCGTGTGCTCTTGTAGGTCTGCACCTCTGTTTAGGAAGCGACTCACAGTTGATTGAAATCACGTTGGTGCCTTCTGACCACAAATCCTCCTAATGTTCTTGCAAAACCAATGTTGTCTCTGCCCCACTTTTACCTGGTGAGACACACCTCATAGATAGTTGTGAGAAGACATTTCGCAAAAGCATATCATTTAAAATTTTGGGACTTCTAATCCAGACGAGATAGCATAGGTCAATTTTTCCTGCTCGTCTTTGCAAAGCACATCTGTAAACTCTGGAAATAACACAAGAGGCAACTAAAGGAGGACTTGGGGAGGTGGTAAGAAAAAGGAAGACTGGTTTGGGGTTCCTGGTCTGGTGAATTCAGAGTTGCAGAGCATCTTATGTCTTCCCCATCCAATAGAAGAAGGGGACTCAACCCATTTTTTCATACCCCAGCCTAGTGACAGAAAGCATCCAGGTAAGCTTATTCCTTCCCTGTATCTAAAGAGCATTTCTCTGATAAGCTCAGCTGATCCCTATATCCCCAGCAAGAGGAATGGATTGTGAGCTGCTCCCGATAACAATAAGCACCAAGATAGGGGTTCTCCTTCTCACAAACCTGAGACTCCTCTCCACAGATGATACTAGGGCTGGAGGAAAGTACTGGAAGGAGGCACCCAGACACACAATAAGAGGCCCAACTAGGAAGTTTCTTCATCTCCATGGGCCTGAGTCTTTCCTCACTCACCAAGAGACATCCAGCTTCTCAACCTAGGGAAACCCCTTCCACTCAGGCAGCTCTGAATAATCCAAACAGACCAAAATAAAATTTTAAAGTCTCTGAAGATGAAATGAACTTCTTGGCTTGCAGAAGTTGGCCAAGACTGTGTGATAACCTAAACAGGGGGACAGCCTGCAAAAACTTAAAGATTTAAATAGGATCCAGAGCCTCCTAACAGGATTCTACCCCAAATCAGCCATCATACTGAAAACCACAAACATTGTGGCTTGAATGAGAAAAGAGAATCGACTAGGTCAACACTGAGATGAATCAGGTGTTGGAATCGACCTGACGGATTCTAAAGCAGTTGGTCATAAAAATGTTTGACAATGAATCACAAAATCTCTTAAAACAAATGGCAAAATAGAAAATCTAAGTCAAAAAAGATATTTAAAAATGGAAATTATAGAATTTAAAAATAGAGTAAGAGAAATAAAATTCTTACTGAATGAGCATTTTTAAGTTCTTACAATGGTAGTATAGAGATGTCAGTCCATAACTGTGAACTGGAGGACAAATCAGAAGGATTCATCTGTCTGAATCATAGAAAGAAAATAGACTAAAAGAGAACAAGCAAAGTACAGTCTTCAAAGACCTAGGGGACAGAAGATCTGACATTCTGTCATTGGAGTTACAGAATGAAAGGAGGAATAGAGTGGAGCAAAAAGAGAATTGGAGGAAATAATGGCTGAAAACTTCCCAAATGTGGCAAAGGAAAAAGACTTATAGATTTAAGTGAATGTCAAGTAGGATAAACCTGCTATAATCCATACAGATGCACATCAGAAGCAAGCAGAAGATGGTTTGCATGTCAATGCATTTATTCTCTGAATCCTTGGAGAGCAGAAATAAATGGTGCATTTCTTAAATATTGAAAGAAAAGAACTGTCAGCCACAAAAAGTAAAAGATTTATAACTAGCAGACTTACTTTAAAATAATGGTGAAAATAAATTTTTTGAACAAAAAATGTTTTGGAGCATCAGGAAGGAAGAAAGAACAACAGAAAAAGCTGATACGAACAGTAGAATATTCTATGAATTTTCATGTGCTTTAAAAATCATACTTAATGATTAAATCAAGAATTATAAAACCATTTGATATTCAAGACAGTGACATTTTAAAGTGAGAAAGATAAAATGACCCAAATAGAAGAGAGGTCTCCACACTTCACTCAGTGATGGGATACTGGTACCAGTAGACGGTGGTCAATCATACATGAATATTGTAATGACCAAACCAGCTACTAAAATAATTGTGAAAAAAAAACACTCAAAAATAATATAGAAGTATCATGGTAAGTCTTAAAATATATTCAAGTAACATAAAGATATAGAGGAATGAAAACTACAGGAAAGAGAAAATAATAAAATGGCAGACTAAGGCACCACTTATCTTAATATAAATTGTCTAAATATGCCAATCAGATCACGGAGAGTGGCAAAGTCCATAAAAATGTGATCCAACTATATTCTGTGTCTAGGAAATTGATTTCATATAAAACAACATAGGTATATTGGAAAAAAGGAGAGAAAAATACATACCACATAAACAATGAAAACTTCAGGGTAGATGTAGTGTACCTGATAAAAGAGATGTAAGAGCAAATTAAACTTACTAGAGGCAAAGAGGGACATCAAATGATCAATCAACCAGAAATACAAAGACCTCAAATGTGTAATGCATCAAACAAAAGAAACACAAAATAGACAGATAAAAAATAGACAAGAAAAAAATAGACAAATCCAGTTTTAGGTGGGGACCTCCTTTCAACAAGTCTGACACACCTGCTATTGACAGAAAATTAGCCAGGATATTGAAGATATGAACAATGCAACCAACAAACAGGACCTGACTGACATGAAGCACCAACTATGGAAGCACTTGCTTTTCCCCAGCCCCTGGGGAACATTTAATAGACCATATCCTGAGCTATAAAATAAAACTCAAAATATTTAAAAGAATTCAACTCATGAAGTGAATCAAACTAGGAATCAGTAACAAAATAACATCAGGGAAATAACTAAATGCGTAGAAATTAAACAACATACTTTTTTGTGGAAAGTGACAAACTGATTCTCTATTATGTATGTATATTTTGAAAAAGAACAAAGAGGATTTATACTTCCTCTCCTTCTAATGCTACAGTAATTGAGACACTGAGGGATTAGAGCAAACAGGCACAGAGATCAATGGAACATAACTGAGAGTCTAGAAATAAATCTTACATTTATGGTCAATTGAATTTTGATAGAAAGCCAGGACAAAAGTGCTGAATCCATGGATATTCAATGACAAAAATATTAACTGAGACCCTTGTCTTACATTGTCCTCAAAATTAACTAAAAATGGTTTTTAGGCCTAAATGTAAGAGCTAAAACCACATACATTCTAGAAGAAAAGGGAGAAAATCTTTGTGACCTTGTGTTGGGCAAAATGACACCATGTAAGATTCAAAAATGAAAGAATGGAAATATTTAAAAGCCTTTGTAATTCCAAAAACACCATTTCAAAATGAAAGGAGAAACCAGGAAATGAAAGAAAATACTTTCAAATCAGATAACTGTTAAGGAACTTGTTGTCAAAATATATAAAGAGCTCTTACAAGTCAATAATAAGATGACAAAATTACAAATGGACAAAAGAGATTTAATAGGTATTTCCCTAAATAAGATATGATGTTCAATATCATTAGGTATTAAGGAAATGCAAATTAAAATCACCATGTGATCCCCCTGAAGACTGACAAGAATGCTATAGTTCAATGGACAGACAGTGTCAGAGCTGGCATGAATGTGGAGAAACTGAATCCTTGCACATTGCTTGTAAGAACGTGAAAGGGTGCAGTCACTTGGGAAAGTAATTTGGTAGTTTCTTAAGACATAAAACAATATAGGACCAACAATTCCACTTGAAAGATTCTGTCCACATGAAGCCCTACACGAAGGTATTGATAGCTCTTTTGTTCGTAATAACCAGAAACTGGAGACGATCCAAATATTTCCATCACCTGGTGAATAAGTAAACGAAATTTTGCAAATTTATCCAGTGACATACTGCTTGGCAATGAGACAGACTTCAGATACAGGCTAGTCTCAAAACACCATGAAGGGAAAGAAGCAGATGCAAATAAACAAACAAACAAACAAGTGCATGTTGTATGATTCCATGTTGGTGAAATGTGTAGAAAAGGTGAATTTATAGAGACTGAAGTGGATTAATGGCTGCCTATGGCTGAGGGTGGGAGTGGGGATTAAGGGAAATTCAGGGTGAGCGAAACGTGTACAGCTTTACCTTAGTGACCATTGCATGACTTTATAAATCTACTAAAAATTAAATGTAAAATTCAACAGTAAATTTTACAGCACATCAATTATGCCTCAACAAAGCTGTTGTTCCTTGTTTTAAAGCATGGTCCCCCACAGAGCCCAAAGGACTAGGGTGAGCTGGCGTTTCCTGGGGGAGGTTATGGCTGGGCAGTTGGGCTGCAGAGGAGCCAGCTGGCCATCATTACCCCGTGTTGGCTTCCCTGCTCGCTGTGTCTAATTAGTCTGCAACTCGTGCTGATTGGCCCCTCCTCCTTCGCCTCCCTGGCCTCCCCTGCAGTGAGGGACTGAGCCTGGAAGTACAGCAAGGATGTCCACCAGCCCTCTCAGCCTGGCGGTTAGTAGAGTTTGGTTTTCCCCAGCTCTGTGGTACCCGTGTGTCAGATTTCCATTGTGGGGACAAAATACACCTTAAAAAACACCTTCAAAGGAGGAAAGGTTTATTGTGGTTCACGATTTCAGAGGTTCAGTCCATGGTCTGTTGGCTCTGTTGTTTTTTGGCCTAGGTTGTGTGGTGGAGCAAAGCTCCTGACCTCAGGGTGGAGGGAAGCTAAGAGAGTCAGGAAGAGACCAGGGCCCCCCAATGCCCCACGGGGCGCACCCTCCGGCACCTAACTTCTGTCCACACTGGGCTTTACCTCTTGAAGCTTCTGCCAGCTCCCAACAGTGCCACGGGCTGGCAACCAGACCTCAACTCATTGACTTTCAGAGGACATTTAAGATCCCGACTCTAACACTGAGGTCAGGGAGGTCAGGGAGGTCAGGGAGGTCAGGGAGGCTCACAGATTTCTGCTCAAATGCTACCTCTGCTTCTCTGCCAGCCACACTGGTGCTGCCAGGGGGCAGGTGGGGTGGGTGCCAGACTCACAGCTTTTCCCATGGGTGTGCCTCCTGTTAGAGAAACCCATAGATCCACATCTGGAGAACCTGCCTTTACTCACAGCCCAGGAGTGAGCAGACTTTTCATTCATCTTCCTAATTACAACCGTGCGCCTGATGGACTTGGTGCAGCCCTGAGCTCCTGCCACAGTGCTGGCTAGTGAACGGGTCAGTTCTTGCCTTGTCTTTGGCCTGAATTATGCTCTGCCTCTGCAGCCCAGACATGCCAGGACCCCAGATCCTGGTGCCCTCCTCTGTTGGCTTGCCAGTGTTGCTGCCATGGGCAGCTGGGCCTCTGGGATCTGTTTTTGTTTTGTTTTGTTTTTGGTGCTGGGGATTGAACCCAGGGGTCCTTAACCCACTGAGCCACATTCCCAACCCCTTTTTATATTTTTTTTGACTCAGAGTCTCACTGAGTTCTTAAGAGCCTTGCTAATTTGCTGAGACTGGCTTTGAACTTGCAATCCTCCTGATTTAGCCTCCCAGGTTGCTGGGGTTACAGGTGTGTACCACCATACCCAGCACCTCTGGGATCTTGAGCTCTGTTCTGGACCACTGTCCTTCTCTGTCCTCTGACCACTTTATCCTAAGTGGGTATGGGCAGAAAGCACAGAACCAGGGCAAGATGCTAGGAATGGAAACCCTCAGGTAGGGGAGGGGCCCTCAGGAAGAGGCCAAAGGGGCCTCTCTCCAAGTGACCAGGGAAGGACCTGGGGACTCTAGGAAATACCATGACTTACTATGAGTCATTCAAAGAGGATAAAGAGCAAGTCTCAATGTGAATGTGTATTATCCCCGAGGTCACAAGTTGCCATGTTCTGGGAGGGGTAGCCCTGACTCTCAGGGTTGGGAAACTTCCTTTCCCATGGCCACGTGTGCTGAGAATGCAGACATACTAGAGCAGAGGGAATATCTCTGATTTCTGCCAGATTTTAAATACGCCCTCCCTAGGGAAAACAGCCCTGGGAGCAGCTCAGCTAGGAAGTATGAAACTGTCCCCCAAATTCTGGGAACATCAGATTTAAAGTAAAATCCCACCAGTTGCAGAGCTGTGATACCTTCCACCCTGCAGGTCAAGAAGGCTGTTGGAAGGACAGATGGGAACCCAGGAAAGGCAATCCCCTGCCAGTACACTGCCTGGGTTTGAGACAATGAAGTGTTTGCAAATGAGAGACAAAAACGTGGTCAGTATGTCGCCTGCACCGGCAGCAGCCGCAGCCAAAGCTACCCCTCCTTTCTTCGTGTTTTCTGGTACATACTCTTTCTCATGGATAGATAGGGGTTTGGACTATTTATATGCAGAATAAATTACAGGAACCGTTCTATCATGGTTTGTGAGCTTAATTTGAAGCATTTTTCAGTCTTCTCTGAATCATGGGAGATTTTTAAACATCCCCAGAAAATAAGAGTATGGGATTTAATTAATAAGTGACATGTCCAGCATCTCAGTATGAAGACAGAAATATGATTTCAAAGGGAATCTAAAGATGGGTGCTCTGATCTTAGAGATGCAAGTACTTGCTTCATTTTTATAATAGGAAAAGTCATAAGGTGACAGGACATTTATTCTTTCTGTGCAAGGCCATTTTCTTGGAAGATTAAGGCTTTGGAACCAATCTGCCTTTATTCAAAGCCAAGCCCTGCCACTGATTGCTGTGTGCCCTTGGCTAGTTTTTCAACCTCTCTGAAAAATGGGGACAATAATAAACCTGGAACACAGTGTTGGGAGGATTAGATGAGTTGGTCTGTATAGAATGCTTTCAACATCCCTGGTAAGGAGTGAGTTTTATGGAAATAGTTCTATTATAAGTCAGTATTTATTGAGGAATTCTTCTGATTCAGGTTATAAAGCCATAGAGCAAAGATGAAATAACACACAGTCTGTGCCCTTGAGGTCCCTGTTTAATGGGAAACCCAGAAAAGTACAACTGAGACAGCTCCCATATTGGAGATGCCCATGGGGCTGTCATTGCTGCCCAGAGTAGTGGGAGGGAAGGCCTCCTGGAGGGGGCTCTTTGGGCCAACACTGAAGGATATGTGAGGATGTCCTGGGTGAACAGGGCTGGGCAACTGGGCATGCAGAGGGGAGAGATAGTATCCTGGGAGTGACAGTCTGGGCACTGGAGGAACTTGGTCATGGGGATTGGAAGCTGTGGAGATACAGGACAGAGCAGCAAGAGGATGGCCAGGCAGCACCAAGGACGGCAATCATAACCACCACCAAGCTGTGCTTGTACTGAATGCCGTGTCCTGGAAACCATGCAAAGCATGGAACATACACTTTCTTCACTTATAGCAACAACCCCTTGGGTGGAGGCTGTCATTGCCCCTGTTTTCCAGATGAGAAATGGATATAAAAAGAATGTGGCGATGTGCTGAGGCCTCCTCACCTATGAGCAGTACAGCTCCCAGGACACAGCCCAGGCTGCCTGGCTCCAGAGAAAATGCGCTGTCCCAGACATGCTCAGGAGCTTGGAATTGACTGAGTGTTCAAGAAGTCGGCGTTCACACGAGGAACAAGGAACAGATGCTAGAGAAAGTCGGGCAATGGAAGGAGAAGTGGGAGAGGCATAGTGAAGGTTGATTAGAATGGCTGCATTGACCCTGAGTCCACCTGAGAAATCCAGGGTCTCGTGGAGGCACGAGGTTGTGAATGCAAATCTGCTGCATGCATTGGCCTTACTGTGACCACAGCTTCCAGTGTAAGCAGCTTGGCAGGGGCTTTCCTGGGACAGGCCTGGGGCAGGCCATTCTGCCTGCTCAGAGGTGTGTTCTGAGGGAGGACCTTCAGTCTCCAAGGACAGTGAAACGAAACGGTCTGTGGTCCAACCACTTTCCTGCGTATGGGTGCTGCAGCCCCTCCTCTGTCCACTTCACCAGAGCAGGCAGGGATGGAAGACTTGGGTGTGTCTCACTGCCTACCTCCCTCTTGCAGCCCTGATGGCCATTACGTTTCGGTCATGTACTTCCACCCCAGCACTGATCTGTCATCCTGCTTCCATAGCCTCCCAGGTAGAAGTGGGAGGGATATGGCAGTGCCTGTGAGATTGGTTCTCTACACCAGCACGGGGCAAAGAACATTCCATCGGGGTTTAGATAGCCTCATTGTCAGGTCAAGTCATGCTGCTTGGCAGCTCTGTGACCTTGATCCAGTCACTTAGCCTCTCTGGCAATGTTTGAGCCTCTACAAAATAGCACAGATGTGCCCGTTGTCCACAGTGCTCAGGGTCGCCCTGAAGATTTGAGGAGATGGCAGGAATCATGGGTTATTTCCTCACAATTGCTTGTAGTGTGCCCATGTCCTGCACTTTATGGGATTTCTTTCTAATCCTCATAAATACCTTGCAAGGTACAAATTAGTCTCTGCAGACCCTACAGCGTGAATGAAACCGCCAACTGTGAGATAAGTGGGAGTCTTCTGTCACTTATGAATCTTCACTCCAGGTGACAAAAGCCAAGATGGCCTCACCTAGGAAGGGATTTTGCTGGCTCACCTAAGTGGGGATGGTGCAGTGGACAGGCCTCAAGGCAGGTCAATCCAGAGGGTGGTGGCTTCTGTTCCCTGCCCTTTGATGGGTGGTGCTAACTCCAGGTGGCCTTTTGTCCTCAGGCAAGGCTGACTCTTATGGGGAAGGGGACAGGCCCACATACATTCACACGTCCTATGTGAACCTCTTGTCTCTCTTTCTAACCAGCAAACACAACTCTGACCTCCCCACTATCAGAGCAGCCTCAACCGAGCACAACTGCCTGAGTGAGATTGTGCCAAGTTTGGGGGAAGGGATTGAACCACCCAAACAGGTGCTGTCAATCCTGAGCACGGTAGATGCTGGAGAAACCACCCCAGTGACCTCTCCCTGCCATTAGTATCATGTGCCAAGATCAGGCTCTAGATGGCATCCCTACAGATTAAAGAAACAATATTGTTAGTGAACAGTTAGTGCTCGGAAACTTGAAGGTCAAACAAAAACAGCAGCCTGGCAAAGCCTCTGCTGCGGAATTGACAGAGCTGGAAGTGACTGCAAAGGAAGAGCTTCCCTCGGCAGCAGGTATACAATTATCTTGTGTGTGGCTCTAGCAGTGAACGTCTTAGGTAATAGAACCCACTTAGTACGAATGGTTACAGGGAGGCTGTGGATCCAGATATGACTTGGCAGCCACCTTGCAAAGAAGCAGGTTTTATTCTGATACTGTCAGAATGTGCATGCGAGGAGGTCTTAGGACAGAGGCTGCCCTTTCTAGGTGCACTAGCTCTGGCTTAATTCCCAGGGAGTAATGCCCTGCCCCATTCTCCACTTAAACACTCAGAGAGAAGATTCCAAGTAACAATGACGATAATGACATTGGTAAGGTGATAGGTGACACCCACTATGTGTATATCACAGCCCAGACAATTCTATGTGCTTGACATATATCACTCCTTTAATGAAAAAGAGTTGGTGCAAGGGAGTCACTGCGATGAAGTGGGTCATTCACCCATCTTGAGAGTGAAGTTATAAACTCCTAAGCAGCTCTGGCATGTGGTACCATTGACCTTGGGTACTTTAGTGGCAGGTGACACCCCTGGAACATATTCAAAAAGCTTATGATGGGATGTCAGGCTCAGGAATTTGTTCTATGTGCACAAATCCTTGGCCTTTTTCAGTAACAGCTGACCTTGGGGAGGGAGGTCCCCATAGTAATTAGTATTATTTATTATTATTTTTAAAATGACAGTAAGTTTCCTCCATAGCTGTAGATGTCAGCAATCTTCCTTCAAGGTTCTACACTTAACTTCTCAGGTACAAGGTTTTGAGGTGTTGATCCTGCATGGAATCTTGGAAAATGGCCATAGAGCTGCTCAAAAAGAAATGGATGAATCTCTCTAGTGATTTAAGTCAGGCATTCTCCTTGTCAGAGCCAAGAAATGCAAGTAGGAAGAAAGGAAGCATGTGGACATTTCTGGGGGTGAAATGGATCAACTGAAGCAACATCTGCCAAGGACAGTGTGGAGCAAGAGCTCTGCAGGCCCTGAAGGGTGTCGGCAGGACCAGAGCCAACATGGCTTCCTTCGTCCCATTTGTTAAGGGTCTTCTGGGTTAGGATCTTTGTCCCTCTCTGTCCCAGTTCAGCCATAAATCCTTTTGGAGCATACAATGGACAGCTCGGTACCCAGGGATGAGAAGTACACACTTATTCAACAAGAAATGAGATTCAATAGATGTCAAGGGATGGCTCTGGACCAGAGGAAGCACCTGGCGTCTGAGGCTTGGTTGGCTGGATGACAGCCCCTTGGCTTGCTAGGTTGGCTGCACCTGTAGCAGATCCCAGGCCATTCTCTGTAAAAGAATGGCCATTTGATGACCAAGGGACATCAGAGGGACTCATTTGTGGTCCAACCTGAGTGTGCTTTGATCTCACAATTATGGAAGCAGGTGTGGCTGAATCTTAGTTATAATTATGTCCGTTGGTAGAATCAGTTCACTTTATAGTGGGTTTTACTCTCTTCTCCTGAATACTCCTAGCTCTAGAGGAGACACACAAAGTTTCCATGTGGTTGGCTTACCATGCATACCATTTTGGTGGCTGACATCACTTATCCAGACAGTTTACAGGAACATATTCCCCCGCGAGGGATGGTTCTTCATCTTGGGCAGCAGGCACATCTCTGGCCCCTGAGACTCCAACACTTGGGTTTTCCCTTCCTTCTACAACCAGGGAAGGGGTTTAATCAGCTGAAGTGTCTGAATTTAATACAACTTTAAAATACACTGAAATGTTGATGTCATCTTCCAGGATCTTCTCTTTAGGGAATTAGTTTAAACCAGAGCACCCATTGTGGATCTGTCTCAATAGACTTCCTGTCCCAGTTTTCTGGTTCTGTGTTGGCTGGACTGGGTCCAAGGTACTTGCTTCAGGGTCTATGAAGTAGGCCAACCTGGATTGAATCCCACACGTGCTGTCTAGTCAGTGTCCTCTGGAAAAGATCTGGAACTCTCTGAGGTCTAGTTTCTGATCTGGGAGAGTTGGAGAATATGAATGTCAAGCCCTTTCCAGGATTACTTGCATAGGATGGACACAAACATAGCTATTACCATTTTTAACTTTGATTTTTGCAAAGAGTTGTTATTCAGAAGTTGTTCAACACCATGCAAAATCCAGGTCACCTGCTATGTTAGTCAGCTTTTCATTGATGTGATCAAAATGCCTGCTATGAATTCCTTAAAGGAGAAAAGATTTATTTTGGCTCAAGGTTTCAGAAGATTCAATCCATGGTCATCTGACTCCATTGTTGTGGGCCTGAGATGAGGAAGAACCTCAAGGCAGAAGGGTCTAATGGAGGAAAGCTACTCAGTTCATGGCAATCAAGAAGCAGAACTAGAGACAGAACTAGGCAGGACCTGGGCACTGGAGATACCTTTCCAAGGCATGCCTGAATGACCCACTTCCTCCAACTAAGCCCACTTCCTACAGTTTCTACCACCTCTCAATAATGACATCAAATTATGAATCCATCAATGGACTAATGCTATGATTAGATTAGAGCCCTCATGATTCAATCACTTCCCCAAAGCCCCACCTCTGAACACTGTGCCTTTAGTGAGTGAGCCTTCAACACGTGAGCCTTTGAGGGACACTGCAGATCCAAACTATAACACCTGCTTTGCCTGGTGTCCTGGGTCAGCAGTCTGTTGTTCAGGGGTGCAGCCTCTCTCCCCTCATTGCCTGACAGGTGTGTCCTGCATTGCTACTTGTTCAAAACTGCTTTATCTGTGGAGGGCATTGGTCAGGGGGAGGAAAAGCTGTACTCTGCAGAGAATTTTCTGATCGAGGTTCATGTTGAAAGTTCCCTCAGGGGTGAAACTTGGGCTCCATGAAATACCCAAGTTGCAACATTGCGCTCCCAGAGTTGCGCTGCAAAATATCCCCGTATGTGCCCTCATGCTGGGTACTGAGTTAGCTGCTGATTAGCCATTTCGTGCCTGATCTTATTTAGACCACACTATCTCATCTGGTTTTCATAATAACCCTGTGGATCATTAGCAGGGGTTGGTCACACATTTTATAGATTGGGGTGTGGAGCTCCAGGGAAATAAGTGTGTTGCTCAGAGTCACTTCTCTGGTTGGAGTGGAAATGGCTCGAGTACAGCCCTTCTGCCCCTTCTCCAGGGTCTGTTCATTAAATCCAGCCTCCACGAGTCACCGAGCAAAGGTGCTGAGCCTTTATGGGATGGAGATCCCTGGGAGGTGACCAGGCAGGAACTGTACATCTCACAAGAGCCCTGAGCATGCCTCCTCCTGCCTTGCCCCAGTTGGAGACAGAAACAGCTCTGCTCAACGAGTTCCAGCAAATAGCACATCTCTCTAATCGCACAGCCCTCTAATTTAGAGGGAGTTCCCCAGCCTGTTTTCCATCCTTTTTGGTTTGACTGGCACCAACTTTGTTGTGTCAGAGACCAAACACAGACCTGTTCCAACCCAAGATGTGGGGTGACTTTTCTTGTGAGTTAATCACGAGATGGGCTTTCTTAGTCAAAAAGTCCTACTAGCCCTGCTGGCTCAGTGGGAGAAATTCTGAGGGAAAAATCACCTATCGTATGTCATGGTAATGACTCATTGTCTGTGCGAGGTCTCACTGTTGAACTATGAATTAGAACTAAATTTAGTTTGGTACAGTCTTACTGTTTTGAAAGAAAATGGTAATGACAAAGCAAGTCCTTTTCAGCTTACTGAAAGCCCTGAGAATAGCGCTGTAAGATCATATATAAATGGTGTTCAAGAAACTTCCACTTTACATGAAAGAGTTAAAAAATTAAATCTGAGAAAAAAAGAAGAGGAAACGGAAATCTATTTGAATTTGCAGTGTGTGAAGTGCAGCTGGGGAGACTATCCAAGCTCAGAGGCAACGAATGAAACTAGCAAAGGTTTCAGCAAAAACAAAGAAAAATTGTGCATTTGCAGAATTCAAAGGGAATTGGAGGAAATATTTGCAATGAATGTGTTAGTATGATGCAAAAAGTACATGCAAATCTCTGAGAAAACCCCAAGATCTTAAGCAAGTTCATCACAAATGTAGAAATCAAGATCCTAAGCATGAAGAAACATGACAGACAAACTTGGGAAATGCTCACCCTCACAATAATCAGAGAAATCCAAGTAAAAAGGGATCCCATTTTCTTAATTAAATGAGTCGTTTTTTAAATTGATAAACTTGGCATCAAAGAGAGTGACATCATGGGTACTCTCATTCATTGAATAGCTATGGAGGACTAACTTGTCAGAAATCATTTTGAAAGTGGGTGTTAAATATACTTCAAAATGGTCCTCCTCTGTGACATGGTAATTCCAGCTCTAAGAATTCAGCTTGAAAATGAAAACACAAGAACGGAAAACCAACTAGGCATGGTGGTGCATGCCTGCAATCCCAGTGGCTCAGGAGGCTGAGGCAGGAGGTCAAGAGTTCGAAGCCAACTTCAGCAAAAGTGAGGCACTAAGTAACTCAGTGAGACCCTGTCTCTCAATAAAATACAAAATAGGGCTGGGGATGTAGCTCCATAGTCGAGTACCTCTGAGTTCAATCCCTGGTACCCGCCTCAAAAAGGAAAAAGAATGGAAACCATTACGTATAAAAATGTGTTTAGCAATGATATCTGTGTGTGTGTGTGTGTGTGTGTGTGTGTGTAATACATATAAAAATTGGAAAACAAACTAGATGTTTAGATGTTAGAGAAAGGCTAAATTAACTATGGCTTATCTTCTCACTGGAATACTGTGAGAATTGAACAATATGAAATGTGTCGATTAAGTAAAAATAAGGATGCAAATAGTAATATGGTATGATTTTTAAAAATGTTTAAAAAACAAGAAAGAATTGAAAACTTCTGTCTATACTAAACTTGCGCACGAATGTTTACAGCAGCTTTTTTCATGATTGCTGAAAAGAGGAAGCAACCAAGATATCTTTAGCAGGTGGAAAGATAAAATGTGCTACACCCAGTCAGTGGAATATTATTCATCAGTAAAAAAGAAATGAAATATCAAGCCCTGAAAAGACATGGAGGAACATTCAAAGTGCACTTGAGGGAAAAAAAAAGTGCCAATCTGAAAAGACTACACCCCATGTGATTCCAACTATATGGCATTCTGGAAAAGGCAAAACTCTGGGGATGGTAAAGGTAAAAAGGATCAGTAGTTGCCAAGAGCTTGAGAGGAGGGAGGGATGAACAGGCAGATCACAGAATCTTTAGGGCAGTGAAAGGACTCTGCCTGATGCCACAGAGGCTGGATGCAAGCCATTATGCATTTGTCCAAACCCGCAGACTGTACATCAGGGGCAATCCCGATGTCAGCTGCAGGCTTGGAGTGCTGATGGTGTGTCAGTGTAGGCTTGCCAGGGGTAACATGTGTACCCTGATGGGGGAGGCCATGCGTGTGCCAGGAAGGGAGTGCTCAGGAAATCCCTGTACCTTCTGCTCAGTTTTGCTCTAAAGATTGAACTCTACTTTTCAAAAAAAAAATATTAAGAGTTGTGGAAATATTTACAAAGATGGTGTTTTGGTCATGATGAACTTAATTTCCTTTCATCTCCATGCCTGTAATTACCATTTTAAAATGAAAACCTGCATTACTTTATTCTGGAAAGAAACAAACAAACATTTCAAGAGTTTAAAAACTTAGCTACAGAATTGAACTGTACATGTGTTTGTGTATTTAAGCAATTCTGAGAGTTTCTAATCCCTCGTTTGCTCTTAGTGGTCAGAGTTTTGTAAACTCACATTCCTTTTGGCTATTTGTGAATCTGCACGACTGGCCCTGTACTCTAAAGCTGTGACCAGTTTCTGTTCCCAATGAAAATAAGCTGTCCTTAGGGAATCTCAGTGGGAACCATATTCTTGGAATTTTTCCCACAGTGTGTGATTCAGTCTTCATTTATTTTCAAATATCTAGGATTATTATTAGAATAACATATCTCTTATGAAGTATGTGTATGTATTTATTTGCATTTAATCATAAACATATCCAGCAATAACCCTCAGTATCCTGTCTCCCATCTGTTTAGTTGCTCAGTATCCCCTTTCTTATAGACGACTATTTTTAAATTCCTGACTATTTCTAGAGTTTTGAATGCATGCAAATACTAATATATATTGTTTTCCCTTATTTTTATACAAAAAGTAGAATACACTGTCCAACATCTAATTTTTTCACTTCACAATGTTTCTTTCCTCATCTGGACATAAAATTACTTTTTCATTCCTCTTTCTAGTCATAGGAAACTCCATGTGTGGATTTACCGTAATCTATTCAGTCCAGTTCCCTGCTGATTAACAGTTGGGTTGTTTCTAATCTATTGCTATTCAAACAGTGCTGTAAGGTCTTATCTTACACATGCAACATTTCATACATGGGAAGGACATCCATACAATGAGTTCCTGGAAGTGAAATTGCCAGGTTGGAGAATCTAAGCCTGTGATTTTGAGAGCTCGTTTCAAGTCATTCATTGGGAAAGGTTTGCACTCACACCAGCCCTGCACTCTTGTCCAGATGCCCCAGATTCCATTGTGGCCATTCTGTTATGAGCAGAAAGGAAGAGCACATTTCAACTTGGATTGCTTTCTCAGGAGAGAGCATTAGCATGTTTTCACATCTAAGTGAGCCTTTCCTTTTGGATGAAAATTTCCTGTTCACCACCTTCTTTCACTTTGATGCTTGGGCAATTGGTTATATTCTTGTGGACTTATAGAAATTTTTTATGGATTGTGGGGCTAGTCTGTCTTGGTAGTCATAGCTACTTAGCCAGAACATGTACCTGAGGACTGGAGATTCTAAGAAACATTTCCTTCTGGGGTTCCCTCTGAGTTGCTGGAGTCAATGGAAAACTTTGAAACAAGATTGATGGCCATTCAAGGAAATTTGTGGACTCCATCCCACCCAGAGGGCCAAGAGCAGGTTTGACGTATAGGTTTGCTGCTTACTCACAGTGTCACTCAGGGCAATCAGTTAGCATCTGTAAGCCTTGACTGTCCTATCTGTTACAAGGCTCATTTTCCCTGTCACTTTGGGTTATCATAGATAACACCTAGAAACGGATACTGTAGCGATTGCACAGGATCAGCTAATTGGAAACACTCTTCTCAGGGTGAACTCACTTAGCATGTACGGAAGATGAAAGTCCAGCAGAAGAAATTCCCAGCATTCATGGGGGACCCTAGAGATTTCTGGATGCAGGATACCTCCTCAGTTGCCTGGGCAATGCCTTGTTTTTGAATGAAGAACCACAAAGACATGGGATGGGCAAAGAATCTTCATTTTAGGAGAGCTCAAGCAAAAGTTTCTGGTGGCCTCTTTAATATCCTACTGGTATGTAGCCAAGTTAGACCGTGTAATCATTTAAGCCAGGTGTAAACTATCAGCTCCTATATCCCTAAATAATGTAGGCAAGCTGGCCCTGGGATCCTCCAGGGAATTTTGAACTTTAAATAACACATCATAAATCACAAACTAGCCCTATCTCATCATGATTATCTTATCCAAGGATCAGTACCAGACTTGCAAACATCCCTGGAGATAAGCATAGGGCAATCCTTGTCCAGCTGTAAAATGACTCTTTCTTACACAGCTGCAAAGAGAGCGCTCAGAAACTACTGGAAGCCAGCAGTTCTTTTTCCTCTCTGCTTTGCAACAGGAAATCAAACTTTGGTTTCACTGTGGCTTTTTCCTTCTACAGCTCAGGGGAGACTGTCACCAGTGTGACCAGCTTGGCCCCACTGCAGCCCAAGAAGGGCAAGAGGCGAAAGGAGAAGGCAGATGTTCCTCCCGCAGTTCCCGCCAAAGGTAGGCAGCCGGAAGGCAATTATTCCCTGTGTGGAAACCACTATGGCTGATTCTGAGATGGGTCTGGGATTCAACGTGGGATCAGGACAGGGGAAGTAGACTTATAGAGGACATGAGATTCACTGATACTGTGGCCTGGACATCCTCATCTAGGTGCTGATCATAATGGGTCCTTGACCATCGCTGCCCTCAGCCTATCCTCTGGAGTGGTTCAGCATAGTTTCGGCAGTGGGGAAGGTCAACATCCACAGAGGAACCCACATTGTATTTCACTTTGAACCTTTAAAATGCTCTGCAACATGGTGGGGTGGGCTAAGGGGTGTCAGCTTTTCCTTGGTCCATTCAAAGGAAGGATGGTGCTCTGATTTCTTGACGATGTCATCCAGGTATGCTGTGTATTTTAAATTTGTTCTGGGTATAAAATGATGGTTATCCTGTGATTTCAATTTTGATTTAGAGCAACCTGTGTAAGGAAGGTGATATTTCTTGAGGAAAAAAAAATTGCATAAGTCTTAGGAGAACCAAGACTGTCATAAATAGTTCCTAAAATAACTATTTGATTTAGATGTTCATAGCTCAACACATTGGAAATGTAGTTGGGAATATAAGGATTTCCCAGGTAAACAATTTAATAACAAGACCAGACACATTTTATTCTTCCCTTGGTACTTCTCAGGGTGTCTCCTGGGGCTCCTCAGCCCTAGGTGAAGACCAGTGGTGGTAAAGCTGGAAGGACTGAAGGATGTTTGTGTTAGGCAGGCATGAGAAGTACACATCTGGGGAAGGAAGGGAGCAGAGAACACCTGCTCTGGGCCTGGGGTCATTCTTCTATATTGTCTCATTTATTCCAGGATAGATATTACTCTACCGTAAGAAAGATAAAAATGAAACCTAGCTAAGTAGACCTGGGCTTTCAATGCCAATATCAAGTCCCAAATCTAGTTACATGATATTGGAAGACAATTCTTGTTTTCTCCCTCCGTAAACTGGGACAGTAAGACCCTTACTGATGACCTCATAGAGCTGCGTGAGGATTCGTCTTTGCTACCAGGGTCAGTGACCAGGTAGGACAGAGTCTCCTGGTGAAGGTCCCAGCCTCAGTCTTTACCAAATGCAACTAGGTCTCACCTGCACACCTGACCTTTCCAAAGAGGCAGTGATTTGTCCAGGGCTTTTCTATTGACCTGGCCAAGGAGGGGCAATGACATGTTCAAAGATGGGGGAGATGGCTCCCCACTGAGGAACAACCCATGGTACGTTGTTCAGAAACTGGAACTCTCCTATGGGGCCAGGAAGGGGTCTGAAAGTCTGCTCTGAGTGTGTCTGATGGGTGGGCATTAAGAGTTCTGGGGGAATTTCAAGCTAAAAATCTCTGACCTCCCACAGCTCCAATAGCTGCCACCTTCCACAAACCAAAGCTGCTGAAACCACAGAGGAAAGTCACCCTGGTGAGTAACTGTATTCTGTATTGTCATTGTCTCTCAAGTCTTAAACACAGGCCAGAGACCTAACACCACCTTTATTGACTCCAAATGTGCTGCAAATTCTTGATAATTTGGTCTCCAAATAAATGCATTCTCCTTTCTAAGGTCAAATTTTGAGTCAGCTTTTCTTCATGCTCAGTTCCTGGAGGGAGTTTTTAAAAACCCAAATGGAATTATCTTTCATTACCAACGCTGCTTTTAAAAACAAGAGGAAAGGCTGAACTTAGAAATGTATAACATAGAAAGTGGACCTGCTTGCATTAATTTTCCTGATAACTCATTCTGAGGAGACCATTGAAGAATCTTCCAGAAAATATGTCAAATCTTTCTATTTGGAAAGAACTTTAAATTTGCAGAAGAATTGTAAAGATAGTACAGAGAGGTCCATGTCTGTGTGCCCTTCATCCACCTTCTCTCAAAGCTACCACCTTATGTAGCCATGGTGTATTTATCCAAACCAAGACTTTGGCCTCAGCGCACCAATGCCACCAGGTTTCAGCAGTTTTCTGTGGATGCTCTTTTTCTGCTCCACGTCTAATCCAGGAATCCATTCCATTCAGTTGTCATACTCCTTACTTTCCTTCGATCTGTGACAGGTCCTCTGTCTTTTTCTTTCACAGCATTGACACATGTAGTGTGTTAACAAGTGTTTATTTTTCAGAACATCCCTTAATTTGCATTTCTTTTGAGATTTTCTGCTGATTAGTATGAGGTTTCAGATTTGAGAGAAGAACACAGAGAATTTCCCTTCTCATTAACTCATATCAGGGCACAAGATGTCCATATAGTAGCACATCCTTTATCCACAGAAGGACACATTCCAAGCCCCCCAATGGATGCTTCAAACTATAGCTAGTACTGAAACCTACCTATGCTCTATTTCTTCCCCCATGCATACCATAATAAAGTTTGAATCAATAAATGAACAAAATATTAACAATAATAACAGAATAAAATAGAATGATAACAATATACAGTAATGAGAGTTATTTAAAGCTTAGTTATTTGAACCTTATGGATTTTTGATTTCTGGAATTTTCCTTTTAATATTTTCAGACTGAATTTGACTATGGGTAACTGCAATGGTGAAAAACAAAACTGAGGATGAGCAGGGGAACTGCTGTATGTCTTATTACTGGTGATGCCTCTCAGTCAATGGTTCAGGTCTCGTCTGTCAGGTTTCGTCTCTGCAAAATTTCTATTTTTCCCTTCCTATGGTTTATATGTTAGAAGTTAGTCCAGGAGTCAAGTTTCATGCAAGATGGACCAGGAGAGTTGAACTCCACTTTCCAAAGGGAAGAGTATCATGGGTGCACATGATAAAAACACCACAATAATTAATGATTATTTTAGGGGAGATAAATTAAGGTTCTGCGAATATTCCACTTTCCTTAAACTTTTCCCACTAATTTTGTATTCACCAGTGCTTTTTGCCTGTAGCAGTTTCCACTAAGGCACACTAAAGGTGACTTTCTATTTCCCTCAATTCTTCCAGCTTTATTATTTCGAATTCTTTGATAAGGAAGAGACGCCTCTCACATTTTTATTCACTAATTCCTTAATAACAACATGGATACACATTATTTAATATTTTTTAGTTTTTAATCATATAATTATTTGTTTTGGTGCTAATATTGTTTAGCAGTTCTGTGTATGCATGAGAGAGAGAGAGACTGTCGAAACTGTTACAATGTGAATAAATTGTAAAAGACAGTTTATTGAAATTCTGTTGATATATCCTAATGAGATACAGACGTGTGTGTTTATGTGTAAAGTGCTTTTTGCATGCACTCACATTTAATTCTCACAATACGATTCCTCCCTTGCCCTCTAGTTTTGCATATGAGGACGCACAAGTACTCAGTTTAAGAACATGATGGAGTTCCTATAGTCAACCCAGAGGAGATAGAATCATGGATCTTGAATTAAACAACTTTCTCTAGGTGTCCCACCTTCTGGGTCCCTTCTCTCCTTTAACCATGACACATAAACAAAAATCAGTTGTGCAATTCTTGAGTACAAAATGCTGTCTTAAGATTGCCTTCAACAGCATTTCCAAAAATGGCTGTGTTCCTGATTACAATTTTTCACTGTTTGACTTTCTTGTCTGTGTGTTGGTTTGAGCCGGCATGCTTGTCTGCATGACGACACAGCGTAGGAAATTCTTAATTTTCACAGAGGGTAAATTGGGGCTGTTTTGTGGTAGTATTCCCAATAACAATTCCTTAAATACTAAATTATCCTTTGTTCATTGAAGATACAACATTTTTAAATTTCAATACCAATTCTTCCAGAAACAAGTCAATCTGGACACCAATTTGTACTGATAACAACTCATAATAAGAAAAGAGCTGACCTCAGTCTGACCGGCAGTTTAGGGTCAAAAACGCCAGGCCCAGCATCTGCAGGTTTTGGTGAATATTAAGATTTATTTTCCCAAGAGACCAGCATTGACCTCAGTCTCAATGTGGTCAATATTTATCTCTCAGATCAATAAGTCTCGATGGGAGCTGAGACTAAAGTCAATAGCTACTTGTTGACTCACACAGGCCTTAGTGGGTGATTTAGAAAATAACTTGGAGACATTGTTTTTGGCCGGAGCCGGAGTGGAGTGAGGTGGAGAAGGTAACTAGCACCAGTTTAGGTGTATAATTTCACTATCGCTCCATTTTGCCACAATCTCTATAAAAAAGTGCTTCCTGGTTGGGTCCTAGGCCTTCTTATGAGAAGCCAACCTGCCCTCCTCACTGACAAGAAGGGACAAGACTGGCATGGAGAGCTTCTATTTATTGCTCCCTACTGTGTACCAGCTCCTTGCTAGGTGCTTCATGACTCCATCTCACTCATCTCAACCACAGTGCCAACAATATGGCAAGGTCTTTGTGTTTGCAATACCCAACTCATGAACAAGAAGGAATTTTTTTTTTCTTATGTTTCTGACACAGTATGGCAGTTTGCAAGAAGTAGGTATATCAGAAATTAACAATGGTCAGAAAGATTTTTTTAAATGATAGAACATGAGAAAAAAAAGGGGTAGAAAGGCATTTTAGACATTTTGTATTCAAGGTGTCAAAACTGCCCCCCTTATTTTAACAGAGCAATTAAATGCAACAATCTACTTTCCAAACTCCCTTACTCAGGTAATGAGGCTCCCTGGATCACACAGGTTCTGTTGAATGTCTGGCAATGCGGTCAGTTTGTCTAATTAGTTTTCATGCTTGCAATGCGTCTTTATTCTGATATACCAGTGGGCCTTCTTCCTTTTGGGAGTGAGGAATAACTTTCATAAAATTAAAATAGAGCTCTGGGGATGTATCTCAGCACTAGAGCACTTGCCTAGCATGTCCAAGGCCCAGAGTTCAATCCCCAGCACTTCACAACAAAACCCCTCAAACTAGCCTGGGGACAGATACACCTGTGATTTTCCTTTAAACTTAGGCCCTGACCCAAAGGCCGCCTGAAGATCTCTTGGGCTCTCCAATCTCCTCGTGTTGGTTAAGCACCCTGTAGTATCGCCCTGGGAGCCCATGGAACTGATTCACACACTTCCAGGAAACGCTGGCATTGCTTCCTTGTTTCAGAAGAACAGAGAGAGCCAGAAGCGCTTCTGATTTATTTTTATTGCTTTAGGCCAGTTATTGATTTAGAGGCCAAGAGGAGGTAAAAAATAAACACAGTGACTGCGTGCAATATGGAAGCAAAACCTCAATGTTTAAAATAAAAAGAAAGAGGAAACTCTACTGTTAACAGAATCGGAGAGAAGGACTGGTAGTTAACAGCATCCCAAAATTAACTAAAGAGGATGCGAGCGCCGTCCTTGAAGTTACATGAACTTTAACACATTCCTCCCCACCTCAGTCAGCCTCAGCACCCTCCTCAACAAAGCACCCCTGAGTCCTCCCTCTCTGTAATTAAGTCACTTGTATATAGCACAAGGAGAACTGGAAGGGTCTGGCCACCCCTGTCCTCTTGATGAGTAACAGACTGAAGACAGGAAAATCAGGAATATTGTGGACTTAATTACCACAAGTCTCCCAGTGGGTCTCTTGCAGCCTGTCTCAGTCCCTCCGATCCATTCTCTGCATTGCTGCCCAGGGATTTTCCTAAAACACAACTTCAACCATGTCATTTCCCTGCTTAAAATATTCAAACGGCTCCCCCTTGCCTCCACGATGAAGCACAGCTTCCTGTGAGTGGCAGGCCGTATCATCATCTGTCTCTGCTCCCTTGGTCCCACCTGGACCCTACGTGGTCCAGGCCTTTCTTGAGTACTCTGCCCTGCACCTGTCACCCTCCTCATCCTCCCACAGAGCTGCTGCTCAGCGCCAAGGCCTGGCTCACTCACCACCTTCTGTTTGAGTCCGCCTGACCCCTAACCCACATCTCTACAAATCTAGGTTCACCAATGCATCAAAGTTCTGGCTCTTCATGTGAGCAACCTGCCCATCTCCACTCTTGAGGCACACATAGTCCATCTGTTATGTCAGACCCCTTGTGGCATTGATGTTTCCAAACATGCGCTCATTCTTGGAGCTGATCAGGATGAGTCTCCCCCTGGCACCCTATTGCCAGCTTTTCCTCCTGGCTGCATGTAGTTCCTTTTTCCATGGTCAGACTGCCCTCTGCCCCCACCTCCCCTGAGTGTCCATGGTCTTTGGGGTTCTCTCCCTAAGCACATTCCCTGGAGAGTCAACACTCTCACAGGTGCCACACCACCTGTACAGCCCATTGATTCCTTGACGGGTATCTTCAAGTCAATCCCACACCAGGTTTTGTGATTGTTTTCCTGACACTGCCCTGAGACTCACAGGGACCAGCAAATCTACTCTAGCACACACTGAGCTCATGGCCATCCTCCACTGCTCCCCTCGAACATCCCTGCCTGGTGGTAGAAGTTCCATCCAGAATCCAGGTGTGTTCTTCCCTCATGCCTGCACCCATGGGTGGCCTGAGCCTTCCCATAAGTTCTCAGGATATCCAAGAGTACCCCTTTCCTCCCATCCTCACTGCCACAGCTGCCTGGGTGACCATCACCTTCCTGTCCCTCGGGCCTCAGTCCTCTCCTCCCTGCTCCCATAGCACCAGCCTTGCCTGTATTTTAGCCCCTGCTACTCTGGCTTGTCCTTCCTCACTGGAGCCAGGTGGCTGCTTTTCACCACGTGACCTCTACTTTTCTTACAATACAAAAGGCACACATCAAAGACACTTCAGATAGTTGCAGAATGTGGGAATTGTTTTTGTTTTTAATTATGATACAGGATACATAAAATTTATTAACTTAATCATTCAGTGGCATTAAGTATGTCCACACTGTTGCACAATCTCTGGAATTCTTTTCATCTCACAAAACTGAAACTCTGTACCCATTAAATAGCAACCCCCGCCTTCCCCATGCCTGGCCCTTGAAAACTGTCATTCCACTTTCTGTCTCTATGAATTTGACTACTAAGGACGTCACAGAAATGAAATCATACGGGATTTGGGTTTTTGTTTTTGGTGGCTATTTTAGTGACTTATTTCAATGTTTTTTTTTTTTTTTTTTTGAACTGGCCTCTTTTTTAGCATAACATCCTAAAGATTTATTCTTGTTACAACCTGTGTCAGAATTTCTTTTGTCCTTACTATGCCATTGTAGGAAGTACAACATTTTATGTATACATCAGTCCATCAAGGACCACTGACCTCTTTACCACCAGTAAATCACTACTGTGATTACTATGAATATGGATATAAAAATATACCTTTCACTCACCACTTCTAATTCTTTTGGGTACATACGTACCCAGAATGGGTTTGCTAAAGCATATGATAAATTTATTTTTAATTTTTTGAGAATCCATCATAATGTTTTCCAAAATAGCTACACCATTCTACATTTTCACCAATAATGCAAAAGGATTCTATTTCCTTTATGTCCTGTCAGCACTTATCTTTTTTCCTTCTCTGCCTGCCTTCTTGCCTTCCTTCCAGCCTGCCTGCCTTCCGCCTTTCTAGTAGACATTCTAATGGGTGAAATGGTATTTAGGTTTTAATTTGCATTTCCCTAATGATTAGTGATACTGAACATCTTTTCATGTTATTTTTGGCCATTTACATACCTTCTTTGGAGAAATGTCTACTTAAATCCTTTGTCTATTTTTTAATCCTGTTGTTTATTTTGTTTTTGTTACTGTTGACTTGTTGGAGTTCTTTATTCTGGACACTGTCTTCATCAGATACTGTATTTAACTGCACAATTGTTGCCACAAAATTAATGTATATTAATGAGTGTTTCATATATTCCAATCTTGCCTCAAAGAGAGTTTAGTAATAAATGACTTTTAAGTAATAGTGGCATTTAAAAAAAAAAGCTTCACATAATGGTCACATCCCACTTTCTGCAAGAAGAAAAATTGGCATCAAATCTGTGATGACTGTGTGGTAAAATATGGTATATAATTCGGCAATTTTTTCACCCAATCTGTAGGTTACCTTTTTAGTCTATATTTCAGGTCCCTTGATGCCCAGAAGTCATACATTTTCGTGGGACCTAGTTAAGGTCAAGGTCGGGGAGGACCTACCTTACTCACCACAGCATCCCCAGCAGGGATTCTGTCCTCTGCAAGTGTCTTCGTGATTGATGCAAATGGAGTGGATAAATGATTGAGTGCAAAGGTCTGTGGTTGGAACTCCCAGTCTTCTCTGTTCTTAGTGTCGTCCAGAGGCTGGGGCACTGCCTGGGAGAAAGTTGGAAAAGTAGAATATCAGGCCCCAATCCAGAGCTACTGAAGCAGAATTTGCAATTTAAGAAAATCCCAGAGGAATCTGGTGTACATTAAAGTTTGACAAGCATGCCTCTGAGTAATTTACCAAATTAAACCACCTTCTCCAGTCAGGTCAGGATGATCATGACCCAGAGTCACTGCCCTACACCTCTGGAGAGAATTTTACTTTCCTTTTTAGTAAGAGAGTTTAACCCACCTGGGAGAATGTTGGGTAATCTTATTTATAAACAAAGAGAAAATTAAACATGAAAATTTGAAATGATATTGTAACTCTCCATCATTTCTGCAAACCTCTTACGGCTCATCCTCAGTAATAGCCTTAGCCCAGTAATCTCCCAGGGCCCCTCACAGGTAGAGAATTCTGACAGGTGACTGACTGAGACCTGCTTGCCTGGGACTCCCTCAAGTTTAAAATCTTCAGAAAACCACCTTCCTCTCCTGGAAACCCCAGATCAGAGCACTCAAAAAGAACAGAGAGGAAAAAGTTATTTCGATCACAGTTCAAAGCAACCAGATTCTCCTTGCTTGGTTGGAAGCCATCGAGTGGTTAGCCAGGGCTGGGGTCCCATGCCCTGTTCTGTGTCTCCTGGTGTTGGAAAAGAAGCCCCTTCCCCCAGCCCTGTTTCTATCATCGAGAATGTACCGCTAGAGTGCCAAAGAGTTTTCCTCTGATCAGTAGCAAAAAAGGGCTTGGAGGGACATTAGACACCAGCAATAGAATTCTGAGATTTTAATAATAATCCAAATCCCAGCAAAATTATTTCCAGAGGACACGCATTTCAGGTTTCTTGAAGAATGTTTATAATAAGCCGGAGAATTTCTCTTGTTGTCGTTAATGTGCTAGAACTGGTTTCAGTTAAATTTTACATGAAAAGGATATATTAACCTGCATAAAATATGTGCCTAATCTCGATTTAAAATTAAAAAGAAGGAAAAAAATCCACAACCACATGTACAATATATTGCCCCAAGTAAAAGCCTTGGGAAAAAAACAAAAACTTTGCTTGTACCATGCTAGTACCATTTTTACAGAGATAAAAATTCTATGCCCCCCTTGGTACACATGCACATCCCATTATTGTCACGGGGAGTTATGTATGTCTACTGGAGGGAGAATCGATGCCGAGGCTTTGGAAGGGATGAGAGTGGGGAAAACAGAAGTCATTTGGTTTCATGGGTTTCCTCCGGTTCAGAGAGAACAGGCACCGGGGCTTTTGTAAACTGGAAGTGATCAAGATCAAGTGGAAGCAAAACTATCCTGTACTAGGGAGCCTGGTCACCCTGACACAGAGCAGTGGGTTCCACACGGGCCATGCAGTTCATACGGAGGGCTCCATGTTACCTGCCAGTATCCGTAAACATGCACTAGAGCGGATGCTTCTTGGCTGTGTCAGAGGCCAAGAAATATTGGTTGCAACTGCTTTTGTTGAAGGTGAGCTAAGTGATGTCTTTTAAGACTGGGGAGCACATTAAGCACCCGTTAAGTTTTTCCCTGTTCTTGGAAAAAGCGAGACTCCTACTGCAGAAGTGCCACAGAGAGAGGCTGCCTCATTCTGTTCTGTAAGGGTCAAGTGACAGTAGTTTGAGAGGCAAGGTGACCACCTCTGGACTCTGTGCTTCTCCTGTGCACTGCAGTATTGATCCATTCCAATTACTCGTCTGTCTTCTACCTACTCACTCCCCAACCCTCACTGAGCACCGACTGTCAGTGTGCAAGGCGCTATGGGGGCGGGGCATGAACCTGTGCATAGGACAAAGGGGAACAGTGAGACACAAGATGGCTCAGACAAGAGAGAGGCATGGATAGCTGGCAGGCCCTCTTCCATGGTGAGCTGCTCTAGTCGTACAGCCCACCCTGCTCCCAGGGGTCCTGGTGGGCCTCACTCTAGGACAGGCCTTTCCTGCATGTCTGCAGGGACAGTTCCTCCCTGGGAACAGTAGCTTGTTTTCCATCTCAGCTTGGCTGATTTGCTGCCTTTATTGGGCACTTCATTTCTGGGATCATTGCACTGCTGGGAAATTTTTAAAAAACTTTTTTGCTCTATTTTATTTTTGTAATCTCGTGAAACAATATCATTTCTGCTCACATTTGATTTTTTTAAGCTTATTTCATTTAAAACCTTGGTTTTGAACACAGAGTACTTCAGAGTTGTTATTAAAAGACTTTTTCAATTTTGAATGGAGAATGCTAGAAATAAAGTGCCATTTTTGGAAAGAAAGAAAAAATCATCAGCATGTCTGTAACATCAAGCTCGGCATCCAAAGTATCAGGAAGAAAATCTCTACATGAAATTTGGAGTTCACAACAAAATCATGGTGCATTTGAGGGGAATACTTCCCCCTAACCAGTCTTAATTATAATTTATTATTTGAACTTTCTAAGGCCAAATTAAGAAATTGTCAATAAGCATATGCAATGATCCCAAAGTAATAAGACACACCTCTTAAATTTATGGTGAGAGTGTGCATAGAGAGATAAAGAATACAAATTCAGTTCAGCCTATATGGACCCATCGCCACATCACAAACAATGTCCGTCCAAAACAGGCATGCTTATTGCTGCTTTAGATTTGGTCTTAATACTTGTTTTGTGTTCCATACAGCATAGCTATGACCTGGCACTTCTGTGACGTTGATGATGATGATTGTGGTGGTATGGTGATGATGATGATGATAATAATGATGATAGTTATGGAGGTGATGATGGTGATGATGGTGATGGTGGTG